>PVHY01000623.1:0-211145 GCA_004024945.1 Uropsilus gracilis | reverse complement strand
GGTCTGAGAATGGTGACTGGGGTAAGATAACTGCCACGTGCGGCTTTCACGATGTTTTGTTCTCCCTGTTCGGCTCCCTTGTTAATAAAACCCTGCTGTTAATTGGTGTTTGGAGTGGCAACTGCTAGGCGCAGGTGCAACTGCTAGGCGCAGGTGAAACGGACCTTGGGGTTTGCAATTTGGAGGCTTTTGCCTCGTTCCCCGACCCGATATCATTACTAAAATTGTCCTATTTTGTTACTAGCATTGTTAATCTCCTCTGGTGGCTAATTTATTATTAAATCAAAGATACATATGTAGAGGAGAATACACATTATACATGGGGTTTCATACCATTGTAGTTTCCAGATATCCACTGGGGTTCTTGCAACCATCTCCAGGGATGAGGGTCAATCAGTGAGTGTAGAGAAAGATGTTCTAAGGTGTTTATTCTCCCAAATTTATTTCTGCATTCTAGTTAAAAACATTTCACATCATGACACAGTACACACAGACTCACACATCTATCTGACTAAAAAGTTCCAAAAATACCCTATTACATTGCTCTTATTTATTATCTTTTATATTTCACCTTTTTGTTTTAAAAATACTTTAATTCTTATAATTTAAAAACCTATTTATCCACTAAGTTGTTTGACTTAATTGATTGAAACTATTCTAAACTGCTGTCAGAAGTTTCACAGCAGGGATAGAAAACATTTTCTACTTCAGATGATTTGAAATTTTGGTTATAGAGCAGAATAAAAGGAAAAGTAAAGCATGAGCTTAAAATTGGTAGATTATACTGCCTCATCAGGAGTCTCTTGCAGAACAATAAAATCAGATTTCTACTCAATCTTTCCACACTTTTCAGGTCTTCTACTCCTAATGTCAAGAACATTCTACAAATAAGAAAATAAGACATGTCTTTCCTCTGTAAAAGAGCTTCCCTTTCAAATCTACTTAATCCAAACTAACACAGACACACTTGGGTGTGACATAACAACATGAAAAATTTTTCTCAGACAGTAAAGAAATGGCTTCAATAGTTTAAAACTACAAAATCTACTAATGAATCACAACTGATTCTGCTGTAATTTCCTTAATGCATCCTTCTATAAATTGTACTTGCACTAATGTAATGACATATCTCACACTTGAAACCACAAAATAACTCCTACATCCATACAGAGATTTAGTCTTACCTCCAAGCAAACCAGGTTTACAAAATACACCTTTATAATTTAAAGAAGCAGCTAAAGACAGTAATTTGTGATATTAGTGTCTATGGAAAAAGTGATTACACTAGGCCTTCTCTTTAACATAACTGGACTGAAGAGAATTAAGGTTTTAAACCAGGCAGACACACACCTAAGGTATCTTTCACAGACCTTACTCAAAGATACCAGGAAACAGATTCATTAATGGAAAGCTGCATAAGGAGCCAAATGGTTCTATTCAAATTGCTAAACTGGTCAAGTGACACCTCAATGGTTTATTCATTATGAAAGGCTACTCTCCCTCCATGCACAATGCAACTATATAATGAACCCCAAATTACTATTTTTAGTAGAATGTCCAAATTTTAGGTTTCTGTTTCTATAGTATCTGTCACTTTCCACTCTAAGCATTTTTATTTCAAATGGGTACTGTAAATTCCAGTTATTCAAATTAAATACAAACTAAGAATAAATGGCTTGTAATTGTAAGGATTTGAAACATTTTTGAGAGAAGCATATAAATTTAATATATGAAATTATGATGCCTAAAGTTGCCAGATCTTATTTGTCTGCTTAATGACAAAGTGTTATTATTACCAGTCTAATTCTATCTGATGAAAAAATTGAGGCACATGGATGTTATGTAATATGTTGAAGGCCAAAGAACCAGAATGCCACTGAGTATAACCCAGATAATCTGACAGTAGAGGCTGAGTTCCTAACTGCCTCTGGCAACAAAAACATACCAGTGTGTTGAGTACCTTGGTTTAATATCTTTGGCAATCCTCTTTGGGAAAAAATTAATCAGGAATAACTGTATCAATTAGTTTATGTCTAGGAGAACAGAACCTGCAACACTTCCCTCCAGTTCTTCAAATGCTCTATTTTATTACCAAGAGGATACAATTGAGTGATGGATGTGAAAAGGCAGAGGAATACCAATGGGTCAACAGAGTTGATATGAAAGTTTTCAGGGGTCTAGTCTTATCAAAGATTATACTGTGCATGTACCACAGTGAAGCCAAACAAAAGATTCTTCATTGCCCTTAACTTGCCAAGGATGGTTCAAAACTGTTCCTTCTGGGATGCAATCCTAAATGATCTCTGTAATTTTCTACATGTTACAAATTTCAATAAACATCCATCCCTTTAGCAAGGTAACTCTTCAATGAAACCCTGAGCTCTCTGAAAGCTCTTATCATTGTTATATTCTCAATGTTCAAAGCGATTCCTGGCATGTAGATGGCATTCTATAAATAACTGGTAATGATACGAGTATAAGAAACATGTTCCTAACACAAAGTCATCTAAATTCAAATGTTTCTCCTTAATATGAAACTATAAATAGATGAAAAGTATACATATTCTTGCAAAGGTAAATATTACTTACCATGTGCTATCTAACTTAGTTCATTAACTATTTTTTCCCTAGACACTTAATCTGTAACATGTGACACAATATGTATCTACTCAGAGAAACAGCCTTATGTACAAATAACAGTGAGAGTAAAATCAGTCAGATTAAATCAAACCTCATACCTGGTTCACTCTCGAAAACCATAAATGTCCTGCCACTATCACAAAAAAGTATACTCTTCTTTTACAGTATTACCCATTTTTACACAGTTAATATGCAGACAAATTTCAATTACAAGAAATATTAAAAAGCACTGACTGAATGTTTCTGAGATCATCAAAACCTTGTTGAATGTAATATTTTAAAAACTGAACATGGCAACATAAATTTGTACTGCACTAAAGAAGTCAATGAGTGAAGCACTGTGCTGATATATATTATTTAACCACCATATCAACTCCTTGAGGTACATATAATAATTATTATCATCTCAAACCTCCAATTAATAAATGGAGTAATATGTGAAACCTCACTTTGACCTACGGTCAAGTTTTTAATAGCTCACATCTTTCAATAGCATAGTATATACAGTCAAGAAAACAACTGAGTTTCTTAATCACAACTGTCTAACTTTAACAATGTAATAACAGATCTATCTGTCTGTCTATCTATTTATATTTATTTTGAGACTTAGGTCTCGCTATTTTTGCCTGTAGAACCGCAGGTTCATGTTGCTGGGGTACCACAGACTCAAACAATCCCCAGCCAGGGAGCTGGGATTACAGACGCGTGCCACCATGTCCAGCTATTTTTTTGGGACTAGGTCTCACTACGTGCCCCCAGTGGGACTCCAACCGCAATCCCTGGCCCCGGCCATGGCTTCCTAGGCTACCACCTACAGGTATGTGCCACCATGTTCGGTCCATATTTATTTTTAATGCCATCATTCTGAAAAGGAAAATAAAGGGAAGCTGTTTACCTTCATGAGCTCTACATGTATCCTTCCACCTTAACTTCTGAAGTTTTGAATCATAAGGGAATTGTTCATCATTAACTCCCCCTTTTCTGAAAATTAATCTTTACCCTCCATAACCATAAAATACTGCTAGTATCCACCACTATTCTGCCACACACAGTTCCAAGTAGCAATGGTCACTAACTTAGATGACTCTGGAGTGTTAGAAACCTTGAATTCTCCAATGCAAGTGCAAAAGGTTTTTATAACATCTACCATTCTAAATGATGAGTAGAAAGCATGGAAAAAAACAAGGAAATTATAAATAAATACAGTAAGTTTCTCTCTTTGTGGAACAGCTCCTTGGAGAAGATCAACTGAATGCTATTTTTTATTCCAAATATCAAGGAAGTCAGTTTGCAGATTTTGTTTATATGCCAACAGGCTAAATATCAAAATTGAAGGAATCAGATTGTTTTGTTTTTCTCAGCATTTAAAAATAATCAGGGAAGAGAATTATTCATCATCATTTGCACATTATTTAGATACTGTTTCCTTTTTTCCCCTTTTCTGACTTGCTTCTCTACCCAAAACCTCAATGAATTAACCACAAGCCATGAACAGTGATATTTATTAAAGTAAACCAAGGATCTTTTCTTCTACTCTCCTCTTGAAGGAAGGAAACATGGAGATTCTGCAGAAACATACCAAGATTTTGGGGACACTTCTTGTTCCCTCACTCTCCATAGTCAATCAATTGATAAGTTGCATTGATCTTACCTATCTCTTTAATCTGTCCAGCTTTGCTTATCTTTAATAAAACTCGAAGTTAAATCAAAACATACAGATGCCTATATTACTAGAAATATCCAACTAACTGATCGCTGTTATGCTTCCATTCAATCTTTACCTTGCATATAGAATGAGGTTTAGAACAAGTCACTAAGGTATACCCTCTACTCTGAAACTTCTCAATGATTTCCTATCATTCTTTTGATAAAATCAATTTCTCAAACAGGGCTTACAGTCTCTTTCTAAACTGGTTCCAATCAATGTCTCTTAACTTTGGTCATTTATATCCTTACATGCTATACAGGCCCATCAAAAATCTCTCAGGTGCTTGAACTTCCCTTTGCTGTTTGTTCTGGGGGTTTACCTGCTTTTAATGCTCACCCTTGACACAGTTTCTGCCCTCTGCTCCTCTGCAGTTTCCTAATCATGGACACCCTACCAATTCCGACATTACCTAAGGTTTCCATTACAGCTTTTTCTGAGAATCTTACTCTAATTATTCTAAATTCAACTTACACAGAGAATAGCCAAAACAACAGTAAAGTGAACTTACACACCTGATTTCACTTACCATGAAAAACAGCAATCTCATCAGCGTGGTACTGGAGAAAATAAATACATGAATGAATGAAATAAAGAGTCCAGAAATAAATCTACATATGTGATAAATACATGATAAACTGATTTTTAACAGAGATAGTTCACGTGCGCGCGCGTGCACACACACAAATGTTCAATATCCTTTACCACTAGGAAAATACAATTTCATTTATATAATTCTTGAAAAGGCTAAACTTTTTTGTGTGAGGTTTTTCTTTTTTTTTCCTTCCCTTTTTCTTTATTTATATGTAAATTTCACAACTTTGTGAGAAGGTTTTTCATGTGCGCTAATACATCTGAAAAGAATGCATTACAAAGAAATGAGACATGAGAATGCACTGGTTCAATTCTAACAAGCCAATAGACTTCAGCTTTAGGAAGGTGGAAAAGATTGCCTAAACATTTCAAAAATTGTAAAACTGCACCAAAGTAAGCTGGAAAAAAAAAAAACACCAATTAACAATTATTAAGAGTCTTTATAAGACTAGAGAGCCTCAACTGGGGGCTCTAGAGTTCCTCATAAGCAAAACAAAAAGAGGATTTCCCTGATGGTGGCAAGTTGTTAAACACTCTCCCTAGTCCCACTCCACCCCCAGCTTCTTAAGAAGCAGTCTCCATCCTGACAACTTGAAAGAAGATGTGGAAAAGGCAAAAATTTCAAGGGAGAAACAAATATATCACTTGTTGCCTGAAGCTCAGGTTCAGATAAGGGGCTGATTACAAAGAGGTATAGGGGGAAGGTTTGGAATTGATGGTATTGTTCTGTTTCTTAATTGAACATTTGATTATTTGACTGTATGCTTATGTCAAAATTTGCAGAATGTATTCTAAGTGAATTTACTATATGTATATTTTTATTTTTAAATAAAAAGTATCAAATCCCCTTGACATTCCTAATAAAATATAACTACAGTCAACTCTTTAATTTTATTCTTGACTTTAAAATACATCTATCTAGAAAGCAGTAATTAGTGCAGCCTTAATGAAGTTATATTAGAAAGACTAAAAATCCATTTCACTCTTAAAACTTGAGGCTATAGTCTTTCCTAATTTAATTCTATAGTCATTACTTAAAACTTCCGTTGACTTACTGAACTTTGCATGAGCAAGGATTGTAAAACTCATTCTCCTTTGAATGTCAACTCTGTAATTTATTCCAAATATAATCAAACCACACAATTCTTTGTATGACACTCAGGGAGAGAAATAAAATTGTATTTTTAATCTGCAATTTATCCTCAACAACCTTAGAAAGGGGTGCATGAGAATACACAAGATACTCTGGCAATACCAAGTGACATTAGGCATGTCAATATAAAATAATTGTTCTGAAACATACTTTATAATTCCTTGTTCAAAAACCTTACTAATCAGAATCTACCCAATATAAGCTAAGTTTACCTGACATTCATGGTTGTTCATTACTTGTTGTCAAACTACTTTTCCAATACTATTTTAACACTCTCAAACACAAACCCTCTATTCTACACTAGAAAATCTCATGGTTTCTTCACTCCAACTTTTAAAATGCTTCCTTGAATTAAATAATCTCAGTTTATTAAACTTATGACTAAGTTTATGACAATCTTAGTCATTATTAATTCAAAAGGCTCACCTTAAATCCAGTTTTTCCTCTATTTTAAGACACATTGATTTCATCCTTCTGTGAATTCGTGTGCATTCATCACCTATGGGATTCATTTGTCATTATTTACTACCTTATAGTCTCGTCTAAATCTTTCATTTATGAATGTCATCTCCTGCTCCACAATATAGTTCCAGGGCAGACAATACTTCTCACAAGTTTCTTCTATCCCCAGGAACACAATAGGTACTCAATCAATACTTAGAACAAAAATTAATGTGTACGTAAATTTAAAATTAATTTTATAGCTCTTTAAATCTAAGTCAATTAATATAAGTCAATTTGAAGTACCTTAATACCTTCCTGAAAAGAAAGTTTTTTTGCTTGAGAAACTGAAGACGGGTCACTAGGCTTTGCTCTTTGAAATCTGCCACTGCATTCCATTCATCTTCCTATTTCCAGAACTGAATACAATGCCTGACATATGAAAAACATTCAAATACTTAAATATTTAATTAAATTTCATTTTCTAAGGTACAAAGTATGAAATGGAATCTTGGAGTTCTATCCCAAATTCCTCCCATGATTATATTAAGCCTTGAAATTCTCATTATTGCTCACAGATCCTCCCTGAATAGACTACGAGTATCAAAGACAAAACCTGTGCTTTCTCCTCTCTTTAAGGCTCACAGTCAACTTTCACAGTTTTGAGTATATGCATAGGAGGTAGCCAATAATTCTATCAGATTTCTTAAAAGTAACAAAAAAACAGCTCATACATAACTTCTCTGCCCCATATAAAAACATACAAACTATTCCTACTGGGAAGATTTATTTTTCATCATCTTTGGCACAAATTCTAGAATGCTATCTATCAGGTCCCATGCCCCAATAAATATGCATCCACAAGCAATGATGGAGATAGATAGTATATGGGGAGGGGGCATTCTTGGTCAGGTCCCAATGCTGGTCTGTGGTTAGGGGAAAGGAAAAGTGGGGGGAGGGGTGTGGTCCTGTGATTAATCACTGCCCACTCTGCTTAGGGGTATTTATCACAGCCCACTGTCAGGTAAATCACTGGAAAAACACCTCTTCAGTAATTAATGTGAAGTGACGGATGGACAGCCCCTGGGCCCATTAATCAGGAACATCAGCAGCCTACTGAGATTATGAATGTCAGGATGCATAAACTGCTGGTGGATCAATAGGCCCAGGAATTCATCCAAGGCTCTCATTTCCGAGGCATCTCCGGTACATTAGGCTCTCTCATCCCCTCCCCCAAACTGAAATGAAAAGCAGGGCTTCAGAACAAAGAGCAGGAGCCTGAAGTGACCACTGTAAGAAAGCAGTCAAGAGAAGCTGGCCATTCCAGGGAAGGTATTAAGCCAGGCAACTTGAGCACAAAGCCTTACTGAACAAGAGACATTCAGATGGTCAGGTCGCCTAGAAAAAAGGGCAACCAAGAAAATAACCATTACCATTAAATACTCAAGATGGATTATTCATTTTAGGAGTAATTTAGCTTCTTGCTTCTAATCCTTTACAAATTGCCCCATCCAAAGTTTCTTTCTTTCATATCAGCAAACTAACTTGAAAAGAAATAAGAGAATGGAAATAGAATTTCCACTACCTAGCAATCTAAGTAGAAAAACTTATATAAAGTCATTGAACTATCCTTAAACTAAATTTAGCCTTGCCCCTCAATACCATGAAGAACTGGGAGTGCCAGTAGAGGTACTCAACAGTTTTCTGAGGAAAAAAAAAAAATGGCCTTCTTGATTCATTAACATTTACAAAGCATTCTGTCAATATAAGACATGGGTTAAATGTTAAACGGTGAGGTGGAACTCCAGTGAAATAAAATCAACTCTAAATTCTATTTCTTCTCCAAGTCAAACAAAAAATTGTCCATCAAACGGGGCCGCTCAAGTTGCAAAACAGTATGACACTGAAAGAGAATTACTACTTGTTGTCACCCCAAGTTTAGTCCAATTTTCTATGGGAAGTGCGGCTGTGCTCAGGCCTCATACTGAATATACTCTAGGCTGGCAGTGACGGGAATGAGACTGCACTTGCTGCCACATCCCGCCAAACCCCACTGCTATGTTTTGTGGTCAGATTCAGGCCTGGGCTTGCAATCATTGGTTAGAAAGTGTCTCAGAGTTAGGGCTGCCTGTTCCGCTAAATCTCATTTCATCCTACTGATGGATGGATGGACAGATGGCTGCTTGGTGAAAGCAGCATTATCAGGCAGCTTCTATGGAACCTCAGAATGATGGATAGCCCTCTTTCTACTTTCTCCAAACCACCATCGATCCAAGCCATATTTCAGCGGTCAGAAGCCCAGTAATATTAAGACACACAATCAGGTTAAGTTACTTGCAGTGTAAACCTCTGGAACAGAAATTCTAACACCTCTGTTTTGCTGTCATGAACTAGGCTGAAATGTTACAGTCTCATTCTTTCTAGCTGCTAGCCCAATGAATTCCAACAGCTCAAAGCCCAAAGGGAACAGCTGGGCTCCATTCCTAGAAGTACTTGAAAGCTAGTTTGCCTGCCAAATTCTTTACTAGCCAGTTCTATGAAATGAACATTGCAGTGGTAGTGAGATCTGTGAATATGTGTGGCCAGTGGAGCGTGAAGCTATTAGAACCATATAAACCACATAGAGTTCAAATGTGTGGCACCTTAAATATATAAAGTACCCCTTGTCTACTAACATCAAAGATGGAGATTCAAATCAGAATATTAAAATTTTGTCTATCGCCATATCCAGAAATGCTGTTTCTATTTAATCTGCCTAGCTGGCTTCTACTTTCTTGTGTACACATCAAATTGTAAGTACTAATCCTTCCCTGTTTCACAAGCACACGTCTGTATCCATTTCCTCTGTCACTTTCTAGACACTCGTTTCAGCTTGTCTGTTTGGACTCCATGTCCTCTTTGTTCCCTCCACACAAGCCTGTGCATTTCAAACAGCAACTCAGACTCTTACAAGTAGACAATTATATCAAAGTTATCTCCACTCAGGTTGCTGGGAGAATGAACAGATTGTAACTCCAGTTTTATGACAGATTCCCAAAATCTATAAATCTCCTTTTTCTAAGCTCATTTTACTCCCCAAATGACTTTCCTTTAAATATTTCACTATAAATTATGCCCCCACTCAGGCTGGCTTGGATTCTAGTTCTGGCTCCTTGACTTGTTGCCACCCTGGGCTTATGCTCAGAGAATTTATGTGCACTTGTTTGTGGGCTTAGAAAATAACTCAGTGGAGTTAACTGTCATGGTTATTGCTGTTATGGTAGTTTAATATTTTAATATTTATGCCTTAATAACAGCCACAGCTCTGTTCCTAGTTAAAAAAGAAATCATACTATTTTTATAAGATACTACTTAATTATAATGTCATATCATGAATAACACTGCCATTCATATAAACTAATATTAGAGAATTCTTATAGCACCTCAGAATCACATTACTGAATGGAAAGTATAGGTCAGAAATTCAATGTTCTGATTTTTCAAGTAAGGAAACAAAGCATCTGAGGTTTTAATATCTGTGATTAGATAGATAGGAAGTGGCAACATTAGAACCTAGGCTTCAACTGTAAGTACTGCACTCATTTTAGGATTATTTCTCATTTTTTTACCTTGTAATGACAGAGGAAGCAGGGGTAACAGAATGCCATTTGTGTATCTTGGTGCTTGATGTTGGGGAGAAAGGTGGCCAGAAATAATAATAAATTCCATGACCTATATTTTTGTGTTTACTATCAAAGATGACCATGATTCACCTGAGAGCCATGCCCAACTTAAAGAATAAAATCGGATGAGTACCTGACAACAAGCAGAATTTAATAGAAGCAGAATTAGAAAAGCAAGAGGTTCCAAAACTTAAAGTAAATGGATAGAGAGCAACATGTTCTATTCACTTCAAGGACACCAAATTCTGGTCAAATATAGAGCACAAGCTGACTGACTGAACTTCACCCTCTGGTGGCCAAAATGTGTCACTACTGCATTTCCTGATTGACGAGCTACCTCTATCACATTTTTATATTATTAACCTTGTAATGAAAACAACCCTTGAAAATCTTGTCCTATTACTCATTTTAAAGATGAGAAAACTTTGGTTGAGAAATTTATCTAAGACTTACAGATATCTGAGTGAGGGCTGACACCAGAATCTACATCTCTTATCAAGTAAACTAGTTGTTTTATCATAGCCATCTTAGTCAATTTTCTACCCAGTAGATGCACAGGGTATACTAGCTCAGCAAAGTTTAATCAGGAAGCTAATGTGCTGTAAAAATAATCACATAATGCACATGAAAACCAAATATATTATCCACACTAATGCTCATATTCATTAGTTTAAATGATCAGGGTAACTTTTCCCTCCCATTCACACAAAAATTTGCCTCATACACTGATCAAGAACTCTACTATGGTTATTAGCACCAAACAAAATAGTTTTCCTAATAATTGAAAAAAGGGTGCTTCCTCAGAATAAAACAATGTGTTAGGTAAGAAGGATGACAATCCTTTGAATTCTTCTATACACTCCCTAAGTGAAGAGTCTCTTTTATTTGCATTAACTGAATATGCTTTAGAGATTTTTAACATTCACTTGCAAAGTTTCAAATCAACACAAAGATCCTTTGCTTTTATAAAAATGAAAACAGAGGATTCTACTGGGTTAAAAAAGATCTAGTAACTCATGCCTAGGGAACAATGGCATATTTTTCAAAATTTGCTGCTGTGAACCATGTCTAATTATGTTTTCAGTAACATTAAGGTTTAGGCTTTACAAACAAAAGTGAAATGAAGTAGTAGTAGAGTAATGCCAATAGTGGAGTGGAGCCGGGTAGGGAAAATAAAGTTGCTACCCTTTAATTAGTATTCACTATGTCAAAGGAATTGTGATGTCTTATATTTGTATTGCCTCACTTGATTCCAAATATAATTATATTACTTAGCTACTCTGATTCCAAAAAGTTACAGTTGAGAAATCTGTAACTTAACTCAAAACTCACAACTTCAAAATGTTGGTTAGGACTTCACAGTCCTTGTCCTTAATATCATGCTAGACTGCCTGATATTTAGCAGAATGGTCTCTCACAATACTGTATGAGTCACAGAAATAGTAATAATTTCTACAGAATATGTATAAATACAAAGCAACCAAAGCCAAGTTCAAAGACAGCTACTATAAAATAAGAAAACCAAGTAGGATAAGAAAAAAAGACTTAATGCTTTCATGGTATATCTACTGCTAATAACCTTCCAGACTTAGAAGTGCTGACAATAATAATTCATTATTGTCTCTGAAACTTCCTCATTCACCTTGCCTCACCCTCAAAGCCATATGGTGAAGCACCTCACCATGTGTCAGGAGAGGAACGCCCTCTTTTCTATTGCCCAAAAGAATAATTGCTGTATTTCTTCTATTAACTCCCCCAACCACTTAAAAAACATTATCTTTATATATTTCCCTTTCTCCAGAGGCCTATGTGAACATGGAAATGTTCACATTTCAGTTCACCACTGAAAATGGTGAAACAGTTCTTAGGGCTACAGAAAGCCTCAAAACTTCAAATCTGAGTCTAAAAAGAGAAAAAAAAAACTTGCTATAGATGGTGATATTTTCAGATATAATCTTAAACAGAACATAAGTTTGTCATCTTTTATAGCCTACTAGGCTTCTCTACACACATTTAGAAAAATTATACAGCTTGCATAACTAAAAGAAACATTTCATGAAAAATCTAATAATCAAGACAATAACATACATGATTCCAGTAGGATCTTGGGGACCCTGAAATACATAAACCAGTGGTGGTATAAGAAGATTTTTCTCACTGCATAACACAATTCATGCCCCCAACTTATTTCACACTCCACCAGTTCTAGTCGCCATGCATCAGCACCAACTGATTTCACGCTTTATAGGCTGAGAAACAGTCCGCAGCTTAGTCTCTTTCACACTCCACTGACATGGCAACCCCATGGTTCACCAATTTAACTGTTCCAAGTTTAATGTTAGCACCTATTATTGACCACCTCAAAAGACAGTCAAGAGCAAAACTTTAATATAACTGAACAAAAGCAGCATAATATGCAATAAAGAGACTCAGCATTTAAACATGATCTCTCTCTCTCTCTCTCTCTCACACACACACACACACACACACACACACACAAACACACGGTGGTAGGGGATAGAGGGAAAAAGTAAAAGTAAAATGCTTACTCCTAAAACTTCTTTCCCTCACTACAAACTAGTATCTATTTGTTGACAGAGCTGAAATGAATAAGGGTATTGTACTTCAAACACAACATGTTTTAAATTTAACCTTTTGTTTTCTTTAGGATTCACAGACTAAAGCTAACAGATCACTTGAGTTAATACTGGAGACCACTGTTTAGTCTGTGCTGAGTGTCTAAGACATATTATTCCATTTAACCCCACTACAATACTAAGAAGTAACTACTATCTCAATTTTACAGATGAGAAATCTGAAACTTCAACTACTTCAGATTACACAGCTTGCAAGCATTGGTTAAGATTTCAAAGTCATGCACCTCACTATTACAGTTAAGTTAGAATACATGTCCTCAGGAAAAGGGGAGAAACAAAAGCATAGCATATTGAAAAGAACAAAACAAAAAATACTCAGGTACAATAGCAACGTAAGTGCATAATATTTACAAAGGAAGTAAAGTCCTTAAGATAAATGTATAGTTACAACTCTATCTCCTCACTTGTGGCAGCATGTCAGTAAGTGTCAAGGAAAAAATATGGGTGGTAAAAATTGAGTAACTAAAGAAGTTTCACATCAAAGCAGGCAATGAAAACATTAGGTAATTAATAAATAAATGTTTTTCTTACATGCAAATAAGAAGTTTATTAGTTTCAAGAATAACAATTACCTCTGACTGTGGAATCTTCAGAGCTATGTTCTTTTAAGGATCAGAAAGTCTGTACAGAATACTACATGAAGCTTTCAAAGAATAATCTACTAATAAAACATGACTCAGGTACTTAAAATTACATTCTAACCTATTATTCTTAAGATATATTTTAAAAAGAAATATTAAAGACTAGTTAAAGCTACCAATTGGTAACAACATTTTCCTGCAGTTGGATATTAATTAGGTGCACATATGATACTGATATCTATGTAAAAGGTAGTGGATGTTGTAAAGCAGGCTTAAAAGTAACAACATAGTCTGAGTTACATGAATAATGCAGCATTCTCTCTAAGTTGTCTCTACCTAACTGGGAAGTAAGGAAAACCCTTTTAAGTTGTCGTAAGAAAGAATGTAACTACCAAATGAGAAGAGTAGTAAATGATAAAACCCGAAAGGTGAAAGATAGCACAAAGAGCCCGGGATGGCTGTTGAAGATGTCATAACAAGGTAGAATGGAACTAAAAGTTTAGAAGCTGGTATTCCAACAAAGAATGGAAAGGAGACATCCCAAGTGAAAAGAGTGGTCTCAATAATATGAAAAACCACCAAGTCAAAAAGTGTCATAGAAACTATTTCAGTTGGACTCAAAGATTCAAAGCACAAAAACTGAAAAATTCTGCCACAAAGATTGTTTTCAGATTAAAGGTCTTTAACACTACCTTTAGGTATCTGATAATTTAAGCAATGCAGGGTTCAAGATTACATCTGAGACAAATTCTGAGATGTGACACAATTACAGCAGCTCCAGGTCTCCATATATTATACCATCTGCTCTTTCATTTTGGACCTGGCATCTTTCTTTTGGTATAAAGATGTTAAGACAGACACAATCTTAAAATTTACATTTCTCTCATGCTTATTTAATCCAATGGCATTATTGACCAAATGATAGGTAGCCTATTTAACCAAAACCACAAACAGAACCAACCAGGGATGGGCTCCAAAATAATGTGTCCTAAATCCCATATTCAGACGAGATCGGGCGTGTTCAGGGTGGTATGGCTGTAGAATAAATCCCATATTCAGAATTAGACATTATTCCTAGAGCAGTGACCAAATACATTTACTTCAGAGAAAAAATTCTATCACAATTACCCCACATTAAGCCCTATGCCACAATCCAAATAAAATCCAGAACTCATGTCTTGATGTCTAATGAAGAAAGCCACAGTTGGCCAAGTGTTTCTGAAATACCAGCTGGAGGTATGTGCATATAGGTGGGTGTGTAAAATCTAATAAGTAATAAATGACAGAAATATATTTAGCTGAGATAAAGTTCCAGTCATTTTGGATCTAGATAAGGGAACTGGCATTACTACCATTGCAATACTTGCTGGAAAAGATTAAGTCCAGCCTCATTACCCTGACTCTTTATAGTCTCATTTCCTGGCATGAAATGATATTTCTAGTCTCAAAATTTTAAAATCTATTCAATCTATACTCTCATCAATAGAATATCTAACCTTAAAGTTTTAATGACATAATAAATTAACACCTTGAAAAGTGAAATACGTTTCTACCCCACCAAACACTCTTTCTTCTTTCATGTTTATTTCAGTCATATTAACCAAGTTAATAACTAGAATTAACCAGCTTCCATTGAACAGTCTACAGAAACTGTAGACTCTGTTCTTTTCTGATTTTTCCACCCCCATCTCCTGGATAACTTACACACAACCCCTTGCCCTGCTGTCCATCTTCCCCAACTGCTTCCCAACAATTCACAGGCTGTCACAGATTGTCAGCACTGCGTTCCGGGACTTGAGAAGTACTCTTGTGGGACAATGCAGTGTGTTAGTACAGCATTTTCCCAGATACAATGTCACTCTTTATAGCCAGTTGTAAATTAGTTTCTTCTTAAAAAAATAATCCTTCTAATAAGACAGGTACAAGGAGATTTTAAATAACCAAGATTAAAGCTCTCTTTGGTTTGTTCTGAGATCTAGGTCATGTACAATAAAATCCCATGTCTCTACTAATATGAGCCATACATATCATCTAGGGATATCTGAAGTCAGTTTTGCTAGCTAACGAAACAAAGGAGACTACAAAAAAACTCTTTAAAGAATCCTTTTACCCACTTTTCAATGCCTATGGCATCTTATCCTTCCTTATAGTCTCTTTGAGACACTATTAACATTTGTTTTTCACTGTATCTTCTACAAAAAACCAGTATCATTCATTATAATTTCCATACAGTATTTTGCCATGTGCTTCAACAGTACACGTATTAATACAATCATTTCCTGACAGTTGATGTTAGTCTCTTGTTACCATGAAGGCCTCATCTTAGACATCAGTTTCCCAGTTGAAACTGGTCACAAAAGAGAATGAAGCTGAAACACACCGAAAAGATCTGTCAGGTCAAATCAACTTACACATTTTGGGGGAAAAAAATTGAACTGAAAGTTAATACGTGTACAGTAATATTTAGAAGATGAGAATCAGGTTCATTTGATATCTAGTAAGTTTTCTTTCCCAAGTTCTATGCTGAGGATTTCTTACTGAATCAATCCATCAGGTCCCTACAATTACTGCATCTTTGCTATTCAAATGGAAGTTAATGTTTGAGAGGAAGTATGCTCACTTAGTAATCCAACTGTGAAAACTAGTCCTACTCTTTAACCAGCCCCTTTTCTCTCTATAACAAAACACGGAATCTCTAAAACACCAAGATTCAGACAGTGGGTAAAAATAACAAAGTCTTCAAAAGACACTTAAGTTAATCAGGAAATTGCCCCCTTCACATTTGTTTTACATGAGAATTATAAATAAAAGGCATGGAAGTAATAGCATACATACAAACAAATGCTTAGAGTAAATATTCCTATAGAATATACATAAGTACAGTCAATTGACTTACCAAATCAGTAACATTTATTTTTGAAATAATAAAATAAATAATAATAAAAAATAATAAAAGAACACACAGACAGAATGTCTGAAGACAAACTGCAAAAGTTCCCTTCTGATAGGCACAGCCTCACCTGAAAAATAGTAATAGTTGTTTATATAAAGATAATTACCACTTTTCTGTACCTGTCCATGCACTTAACTATGTCACTGCATTATCTCATTTCATAAACACTAAGAGTTTAAGAGAGATTTAACACAGAATGTGCAATGAAAATACACACAAAAAAACTTCTTTAGAAGTTTAGCAATGAGAGAATAAGGAAATATCATTTTCTCTCATTTAGACTGAATTAGATTGAAGCAAAAATAACTACTAGCTGCCATAAAGAAAACTAATAAAATTGATATGCTCAAAAACACAAAAAGGTGTTCTTTGCAGTCATTTTATAGTTTTAACATAAAACAGCATATGTTAAATTCTCAATAAGGATACACTGAACGAATGGTTAGATGGATAAAAGCATAAATCATGTCAGCAAAGAAATACAAAAAGCATAACACAAAATACAAATACCAAAAAAAACAAAGGTACTCTTTTTTGCCCATCAAGTGGCAAAGACTTTATTTAAAAAGATAAAGAATACAGTCCTGTTTGGTGAATATAGACTAAATAGGTATATACTGAGGGTTTTTTTTTTAATAATTAAAAATACATAAAAATGTTTTGTATAGAAAATATATTTTAAAATATTTTTAAATACAGAAAGCATTTTAAGACTATGCTTCAAAACATTTAATATATCAAAGGGGCTTTGGCGGGGCAATTATCCTTAAAAGACTACATCATAAGGAAATAACCAGACTTTTACAAGAATATTTATTTCAGACTAGTAAGAGTGAAAAACTATAAGCAACACTAATGCCTATATGTATCACCCAGTTTAAATAAATTATG
Organism: Uropsilus gracilis; assembly: GCA_004024945.1. Lineage (NCBI taxonomy): Eukaryota > Metazoa > Chordata > Mammalia > Eulipotyphla > Talpidae > Uropsilus > Uropsilus gracilis. The sequence continues at coordinate 193,868 of PVHY01000623.1, read as the reverse complement.
GTATATTTAACTATAGGAAACTATACAAAGAATTGTAATACTGATAGTGGGTGACAGGACTGGATAGGAGGAGGCGGAGGTTCCCTTCTTAGGGATGCATCTGCACTATATTTGCACCTGCTTCTTGGGGATGCACATGGTTGGAACTACCCCAAGTTTGTGCTAGAAGGTGGAGGCTCAGAGCAAAGAAATTGCTGGAGAAGAGGTGGGAAGCAGGAAGTGCACTAGGAACTGTGGTCTGGGGTAGAAAAGGAGAGAGGAGAAAAGACTGCGAGTGACCCTGGAGGGGAAGCAGCCTGTGGATGGCCATGAGGCCTGCCCTGGGAAAGCTGCAGCAGGACAGGAAAAGCAGAGGGTATGGATGGGCAATGGCCCACGGAGGGTAGAGCTTGAGCCTGGGATTTGTGTAAGCTGACGCTATTTGCTAATGGAATTGGAAAAGCTTGGAAACCTGGACTTTGTTGGATTCTTTTTGATCTGATTTGATTCAACTCTCTTCAGAGAGACCATGAGTGAAGCTTGAGAAGATGAACTTAGTGTTGGTTCCTGTTTCACCTAATGTGGTTTGAAATCTTTACTGTTTGGTGCTTGGTTTGGCATTTTCATTGTCTGAGCTGGGGCAGATGCTGAAAGAGAAGTGGAAGCGCCATATGTTTGGACCAGGTGTCTGGTGGACTGCAAGTGTGACTTGGAACTAAAGGACAGATTGGACTGTGTGGTGAGGTAACCGAGGTCATATTCCCCCACAGAACTCAAATTAGAGGCATTTTATAAAATTACTGGCCTGCACTCTTCAATGTCATGAAAAAATAAAGACAGACTAAGGAAATACCCCAGATTAAGGGAAGTTAAAGAGATGTGATGACTGAATGCACTTCATAATTCACAATTCTCTTCCACTGATAATTACTGGGACAATGGGTGAAAATCAAAACAGTCTGTAGATTATATCATCGTTAAATTTCTTGATAGACAATTACAGTGTAGTTACATTAAAAAGACTATCCTTGTTTTTAGAAAATGCCCTGTGAAGTAGGGAATAGGTCTGCATTTTACTTTCCAACAGTTCAAGAAATAAATGTTGGGCAGGAAGGGTAGCACTTGGGGTATCTGGTGAGTGCTTCATACATTCTTACAGCTTTTCTATAGTCTGAAATGTCAATATAAATTAAACAGAAAAAAAAAAAAAGACGTTAACACAGTGCCTGGCACATAATCTGTAATTAAACTATTAAATGCTGATAATGAGAGAATTTATATTCAGATTCTGTAACAAAAAATTCCTTTATTCAAGAGAGCTATACATTAATGGTGGGAAAGATAGCAGGTTCAAAATAATACATACAGTATGTTCCATGTAAACATGGCTGCACAAATACAGGTAAATGTATTAAAAAGTTACAAAAATATACATTAAACTGCTCATAGTGGTTAGTGCTAGGGAATAGTATTAAAAGTTATTCTTACTATTTTTCTCATACTAGTAAGTATTTGCTAGTTTTCTTTATTAATAATGAAGATGGACCACTTTCACTTTTTATCCTGAATACCATTTTTAGAAACTAAAGGAACAGCCAACAATTAAGGAAGGCATGAAATCCTCTTCCACAGCAATGCGTTTCTGCAGACCTATACTTGGTTATTTACTGTATTTTAGCACCATATTCTGTCATTTTACCTTTCTGATATTATAATCATGCAATATCATTTCACATAAAAGTATTCCATATTCCAGCTTATCTTATCAAATCACCTTAGTCTTGGGGATTAAGAGTGGAATGATATATGTAAGCATGTGTATTCCCAAATTCTACCAAAATAACAGTAACTTAATTTTTTAAAAAAACAAAAACCCAGAAGGATACAAGAATACAGGAGAGGGTTAAAAAAAAACAAAAAAAGCAAAACTTTGGAAGCTATACAGAGATGAATGCTAACTGTATCACAGATCCTACAGAGCCAAATACCAATCCAGCAGCACAGCAAGGTAGGACCCAACCCAATTTACAGTCCGAAACCCACACAAGTCAGAAATTCTGGAAGACTTACAGAATTGGAAGTAAGGTAAAAGGGCATTCGATGGATGAGGAAGAGCTGTTTAAGGATCTATTGGATACTCGGAACCCTCCTCTCCAGAAGAGGACTTGAAGTTACTCCTGAAAAAATTAAAACACATGCTCTCTGGTTTGTGTGGGAGCTGACTGGACAGGCAGCAGTTTTAAATTTGGGTGATAAGTAAGCACCCTGAATGCTAAGATCTATTTTCCCCAATCTGATCCCCACACACCAACTCTCAGAAAAATACAAGCTGTTCTCCACTCAAAGGGTCCTCTAAGCACCTACAAATACTCATCACAGTATATGAAAAATAAAGAGGCCCATGGCAAGGTATCTTACTGCAAAATTTCAAAACATTGGGCACAAAAGCAGAGATTCAACAAGTTTACAAGAAGACGACCCAAACAACAACAAAAAAAAGAGGATTCATGGCCCAGGACTTCTCAAAAGCAACAGAGAACCAGCAGAAAAAAAAGAAATTATGCCTTCAAAGTTCTGAAGGAAAAATATTTTTAACCTGTTATTTTATGCTCATCCAAACTATTTTAATCAAATGTGACAGAGACATTTTGACATGGAAAGGCTCAAAAAATTACCTCCCATGTGTTCTTTCTTAGAAAATTACTTGAAGACTGAGAATTGGGGAGTTCTTACAAATTTAGGAAAAGACAATAGCAACAGTAAATAGTTCACAGGAGAATCAGTTTTAAACCTCATCAATTGATAAAGACAACTCAGCAGAAATCCTTTTTTAAGTCAACAAATCATGGACAAACTCACTCCAATAAATAGATCTCTGAGAGCCAACCAACCAATCAACAACAACATTATCCAAGAAGTAATCATGCATCTACAGATAACCACTTCTGCCTCTTAAAATCTTCCAATTCCTAAACTCCACACTCCGCCAAAACACTATATAGGAATAACAATCTGGTCTGGCACGGTGGCTCTGTCTGTAAGCTTCAGCCTATGATCCCTAGCCTGGGGCTAGGGATCGTGGTTCGAGTCCCCATCGATCGGGGCAACACAGGAGACCTAGTCCCAAAAAATAGCTGGGCGTGGTGGCGCGCACCTGTAATCCCAGCTATCTGGGAAGCTGAGGGTGGGAATTGCTTGAGTCTGTGGTACCATGGGCAACATGAGTCTGCGGTTCCACGGGCAAAAATAGCAAGACCTAGTCTCAAAAAAAAAAAAAAAAAAAGAATAACAATCTGTTTTTGTCAGACAGACTGTGTCAGATCAGACATTCTAGACTGTGAGCAAGCACTACCATCATCCTTTGACACCAAAGAGGAAATCAATCAAAACAAAGAAAGATTTGGATTTGAGAAAACAAGATATCTAACACAAGAGAAAAATGAAGGAAATGAGGGCTCCAGGGTAACTGTACATCAGAAGTAAAAAGCAACCAAACCAGAATGAAGCTATATGACAGGGACAAACACGTTGAGGCCTCTCTTCTCTGCCATAATGCCATTTTACTCTGACACAACTACTAGAGAACTACTACCACCTAAGCAAGATGGTAAATAAAGAGTAAGAAATGTTAAGAGTCATAACAATAGGGGGATCAGACCCAAAAAGAGAATAAAGTCTAAGTATGACAACAAAGAGAAATCATCCCAGGAAAGGAGTCCAAATGGCAGGTCCAAAGAGGACAAACAGAAATCTGCAGAAGAGAAGCTTTCTATATATATATATATATATATATAAATATTTTTATATATTTTTAAATAAAAGTATGACTGACTTTGTGAAGAACTGCACTGTGAGGCTATTTAAGATACAGCAAATAAAATTTCAACATGCATAATAACATAAAGATGACATTAGCAGTTTTATATTATCAAATATTAAACTGAGAGGCTAGGGGAGGAGTAGCTGTGGTAAAGGCAGTTTTAAAATAGTGAAGACTGATCATAATAGAAAATATACAATAAATCAGTGACCGAAACAAAGCAATACATACATGTTCTTTTAAACTATGGAAATGGAAATGTCAGAAGAAACAGCTTAAGGAGTTAAAAGTGGTTATCTCTAGGGAGAGCTCTGGAGAGAGTGGAGATCTACTTACTTTATTTTATTGTAAACACTTTTTACTACATGGCTTTTTAAACTATGCCTATGTAAAACTATGTCTCCTAATAAAGTACAAAAAGCATAGCAACTTATGAACTTAAGAATGCTATTTACTCAAAAATCTACAAATAAAACATTTTCAATGGAAAGACAAAAAATTTTAGGGATGTTCTCTCCCTTTAGATGAAGAGGGCTTCATATTTTCAATACTACAAGAATATAGAAAATATGGAAGCTTTAAAAATAAAACAATTTTAAAAGCAAATAATTACCAATTAAGTCAACAGAGAGGATTCAGTCATTGTAATACTATGAAGATTGTGGGTCTGACCTTACTTACAAATTCATTAATGACCATGAAACAATGCAAATAACACATTTAATTAAATTTGCTCATTTATCTATTTTGGGAAGTACGATTAACAGCAGTGAAAAACAGTAGTGATACAGAAGGACAGAGATGAATTAAAAACACTGGCCAAAAACAACCAACTTGGAGGCTGAAGAGATGTTAAAATTATAGGTTTTAAATGAAAGAGGGATATTAAAGACTTATTTACCATCAATTTTACTGCACAATGTTCCCAAATGAAGTGGTTCTGGTGAACAATACTTATCTGTATATTTGTATACCCTCATATATACATGTATATATGTAGACACATAAACATATACACTCAAACATGTATAAACATATTTTCCTTATGAGACCGGTAAGTCTAATTAAGCAAGGATTCAAGAAGGGATTACATTATCTAAACACAAAGTACTGTTGATGCAATTTGAGGAGTAGCTTTATACTCAGTTTCATAATTAACTCATTGTCAATAATGAATTAAACTGTACTAACAATGATCAATACTACACCCGATATTCTTCATCTAGTAATACATGGATTGTCCTCATTTTATGCCATTCAAAACATTTCCCAAAATCTCCAACAGGAGGCTGATCAAACTTCACCAATACAATATAAGCAAAAGAAATATACACAACTTTCAAGAAGCATCCTTAAAGAAAAGATCCTGGTCAAAATGTAGATGAAACGGTTTCATTATCAACCATATTTAGATCCCAAAGTGACTTGGCATAAAAACAGAATCCATGCACAACATCATAACACCATGGCAAACCATAATACCCCTGGGCTCCTTCTGGTAGTCCTTATATTGAAAGAAACAAAGAAACAAACTTCTATCATGTTAAAGCTCTTCTTGGTTGCAACCAAATCTAATCCTGATTAAAACAACCTCTGTAACTAATTTAAATTCCTTGTTTTCTCTTTCCTCAGCTCCCTTTCTGCTTCCTACTCCCTTGCTATATGAGTATTCTCCAATATTCCATCTTTGACTTTATGTTCTTCCACTAAGCTCTAGACTGGACATTCTAAAATCCCATGTTTTTAGAATATGGAATATAGAACAGATACATCTGATCTTTTTATTTGAGCTCTAATGTTATCTCCAGCTGCCTATCAATCTACTTGTATGAGACATAATTAGAAACATAACTGATTTTTACAACAAACAAAATACAAAAACAAAGTAGCAGTTGTGGTGGTATTAAATGGCTAATATTTACTGAGCTCTTAATACATGCCAGGAGCTGTTTCACATCTACCTGTTGATCCTCAGAGCAAGCCTATGAAACAGGAAGTATCATCACCATCCATTTTACAAAAGAAGAAATTGAAATCCAGACAAGTAACCTGTAGGCTTTCAGAATACAACCTTTAATCAGCACATATTAATACCTTATCCAAGGATGCCATTTTGAGACTTTTTAAGGTTGTCCTCAGCAACCACAATGGTCATGTTAAGCATTCTCCACGGTACTAAATTTCATGCCTCTGGAAAAAACATTTAGAAACTGCCAAATGTCACTTAAAAACAAGAATGGTAAATAAGATGAGTGGTCAAGCAAGACAATATTCTTCAGGGGACAAAGGATAAGACCATCTAGTAATGAGATTCATTTCCCTGTATGGCTCTACCGGTTCTGAAAGTCATTCCAAAAGACAAATTCAAAAGAATACTTATCTGCTAGAATAAACACATGGCCTAAAAAAAAACATTATTTAAAAAAGGGATAGTATTCATTTAGATTATTAAATTCTTTGCTCAAAGGCACCTGATTTTTTAAGTACCACGAGAATTATTTAATACTTAAAACTTAAACAAGAAACTGAAGGCATTGTCTTTCTCCCTAGACCTATCTGAGCTGTTTCCCCAGTGTCATCATCAGTAACACTAGATGACATGCTAGGTTCAAAATTCGGAGATAGTTTGACTCTTTAGACCCCACACTAGCTATTCTTCCTCCATAAAAACTATCATGTTTTTCTCTTTCCATACTTTTCTATTAGCACTACTAAAATATTTTCTATCCACTCCATTCTTGAAGCAATCCCACAAAATTTCCAGGACAACCTTTCTCAAAAACTGTTTTCATCTATGACTTTCAACAGAGGCTCAACATATAGGATCAACTATAAGTTCTTCAACTTGGTCTTCCAAAGCCTTCCATTAATTCACCTTTATTACACCTAAAAAATACAAATATAACAAATAGCATCTCTTTACTACTCATCCTCAGTGAAAAATCACACTTTACATTTATACAATATTTTTAACATTCTCCTTGTCTCATTCCATTCACAGAACATACTTTCATCAGATTGCTGTACCAAATATAACTTCACTACAAATGAGTTCAAGTAAGTAGTAAATGGACTGTACCACATAAGCTGGCTTAGGGTTTCCATGCTGAATATACAAAATAAATTTAGTATTTAAAGAAAAACTTCAGCGTAATAAAAATTGCATGAGCACACTACTTGATTTACTATTAATATCTGCTTTTGTTACCTTTCCTAGCTAGCTGTAAGTATTTACAACATCTCAACAAAAACCAAAAACAAAACAAACAAAAAACTCAGTAAATTCTCCATCTTTAGCCATGCCCTCCTGATTTTTTTCCTCACACACTTTCTGTCTCCCTCTATGTCTACCTCTCATTTGAGTCAGTCCTTCACTCTCTATTTGACTGCTTTAATACTGCTTTGGTCTTGTTATGGCCCTCAGAGCTTCAGACTTCTTAACTTCCCTTCTATCTTTGACTGATCCCCCTCCCTGCTTCCTATGACTGACTCTGTGTGTCGTGTCAGTATGCCTGTCTCTCCCCCAGTTACCCACTCCAGTGTGGGTACCTGTGTGTACAGCACTGTGTTCCTCTCTGTCTTTGAAGTTGCTTCAACTCCACCCCAAAATACCACTCCATTTCCAAAATATCCTTGTCAACTTTTCCCTTTGTAACTAAACAGAGCTGACATTTGTTAACTATAGCCCTATTTTATAGATGATAAGAAAACAATTATAACTTCTTATATAAATCTGAGAGGTTAGAATTTAAATACAAGTGTTTCCTTCCTTTCTTTAATACTTTTCTAGTATTCCATGGCAACAAACTTGAAACAAACCAATTACAATACTAACACTACACATACAGATTCTTTTCTAAGACAGGAATCTCATCTTTTGCCATACTTTTGCCTCTGCACCAAGTTAAATGATCATGAGCTGTCATTCTAGAATGTATTACTTGCCTACTCTAGAATCCATCCCATCATAATCACAAGTTAACCAGTGTTACTTGGAACCTCACCATACCACACACCAGAACCTACTGTTTCCAACAATACGTCTCTGTTTTTTATCCCTGGTTCAAAACCTCCATGTTTGCCATTTAAAAAAGAAGATACAAGAGAGACAACAGTTATTACAAAGATGAACTTGAAGAATGGGAAACTCTCCAGAAAGCTAGTATGAAACACTGAAAAACATCCAACAGAGGCAGGAAGCAACTTGTCTATGTTTTATAGAGAAAACCCTCTCCAAATGCAGGTTTACTGCTGCTAAGCAACACCCTATAACTTCTCTTCTATCTAAAGCTCTGACAACTGGTATTTCTCTGTAATTCAATAAACTCTTAGGAATTACCCAAGCTTCATCCATCCTACTGAGCTCATTAATAAAGAACTCTAAATGTTTTCACCACTAGCTAAGAGCACATATTCTGGTAAGTGGCATAAGAGAAGAAGGTTTCTCCTTCAAGACATAATCAGCCTATCTCTATTTCTTCTCACTCACTTTGTAAGTGGAAAGTCTGCAACAAGTATAATTCCAAATGAAATGTCTAAATTATAATTCAGGTTAGTGCTTGTCAAAGATCATCCAACAGGTGACCAATTTTATACACAATATAATGACCAATCAGTCATGTAGTTTGTGATTAAAAATCTACCCTTGTACTTCTGGCACCAGTTCATTTGCTTCTGTTATGCCTAATGAGTGCAGGAGTGCCGAATCAACAATATACCAGTCTTTTCATTCATTCTAGTGAGATGTTCTGTGAATAGTTAACTCATAAAGTTAATGAGGACAGGGTCACAGATTGGCCAACTCCATGTTGGTCAATTAGTTTTGCTGTATTTCAGGGTTCCATGGTCACAGCCCAAAACCTTAACCTTGGTTTCATGTTTCATGTCAAGCAATAGGGAAATGAATACAGATGCATCACCAAGTTTTCATGACTATGAGAAAAATATAACAAAGTTTTTAAATAGTAATTAGTAATAACACCATCGACTTTTACTAAGTCTGGCTAATTATGTGTCTAGTTCAAATAACTTCTACAGTCATTCAAGGTTAGTATTATTATCCTGTCTTACAACTGATGAGGAAAAAAACTCAAACTGACCATATGAACCAAAAATCACAAATCTGGTAAGTAGTGAAGATACTTAAAATATGGGCTCTGTAACTCCAAAGCTCAGGCCATTTCCACAATATAATACAGCCTTTTCCAGACTGTGCATTAGTAACACTAATTTATAAAACACTCCTATTTATTTAATAATTGCACATCCATTGTGTACATATAGTTCCTATACCCGATAATGATACCTTCCAGAAACATAACAGAAAATAGTCAAAGAACAAGTGTGTATATTAAAGGGAAAAATAACTCATTATAGCACACAAAGTAGGTATTAACGGAAGTGACTTTCTATTATAGTTTTGCACTATTGTGAAAAAAAATCGTAGTAAAAAAATCAGTAGTCTGGCTAATTCATAACTAACAGTAGGAATGAAACTGACAAAACAGACGGGATACTTCAGCAAAGGAAAACATTTTCTAAATATCTGACTCTCTAAACATCTTGTAGTCGACATGGGATTTGAAGGAATTAAAAAATAAAGATTTCATTCTTAACCCTAAGACTTTATTTTGACCAATAAATTATTTTTCTCTATTAGGTTTTCTCTATTGGTTTCTCTAGACTCCCACTTCGATAGATACATACCAATGCCATCATCAGTACCAACACAAAGAGTTCCACTTCAAAAACTAAAGATTACTTAAGTGAGATCCTACCTGGCTGCTGCACCTCTTAAGTATTAAATAGTCTGGCTAAAAAAAAAGTGAACAAAAAAGGTGAAAACAAAAGAAGCTATACAATGCTCTACAGTGAAAGTCACAGCTGAGTCTGAGTCTGAAACATAGATAATTGCTACAATGTGGAAGCAGAAAACTGTATTCTTATTATATGTTATGAATAAAGCCATCACAGCACATCCCAACAACCTTTTCACACAGCATTTCAGAAAGCTCAAAATGTGAAAAATAGTGTATCTCAGATAAAAATCTCAAAAAAATACACCACCACCCTACAATCTGAGAACTTCTTTTAGCTTTTTTAAGTGTGTGAAATAAAGATCAACTATCCTCATTTGACAAACAAATCTCAAGAAAATACCTAAAATCTATGTAAAATTAATTATAATTATAGTTAATTAATTACAAAAACATCACAATAATGAGCACTTATTCACTCAGGTACTACCAAGCTCTTCATAGTCACAGCTCATTTTAACTTTATGAGGTGATACTATTATCTTGTAATGCTACTATCTCCATTTTAGAAATTAGTAAACGGGCTCTGAAAAGTCAAATAATTTGTCCAAAGTCAAACTAGAAGTTATAACACCAGGATTTGGACTCAAATTTGTTCAATTTTCCACACTAAACTAATACACTTTAATTTCTGAACCATCCTTAAGTAACATTTCAGAACAGAATATATTAAGTATTATATTTCCAAACCCATTAAAAATTGATTGCAAAATCCCCAATCTCTACAATGAGGAAAATAAGAGCCCCTCCAAAAAAAATCTGCTTAGGGCTTAACCGTCAGAAAATAAAACAGACTGAAATAGTGGCTATCCACACACTCTGTATAATGAGTGAAAATAACCCCAACGTTTCACCTAGTATGCATAAAGGTTAATGGACTGTTAGAAACAGAACTCAGGTTTAGCACAAGAGTGGCACTGAAAAGGTTAAGCACTAAGACTTTGCTGGAGGTGTATTCCAGGAACTCTAGGTTGCTGACACAGGTGGTTAACCGAGAAAGTGGGGTAGACTCACTTGAGTGTTTGGAGGCTGGGGTGGGGGGAGGGGGAGTTTTCAAATTCTGGTGGACTTTAAAATCCAGATGAAGCTTTAAAATTCACTGTCCTGGTGATACAGCCCTAATGTCAGCTCCCTACAATAACAGCTCAAGAACATCTGTATGGCCCATTCCCTCCCAAACACACTTTCTCCCTACTTCACTAACTCAAGTTTATGACATTCATAAAGATACGAACGTGGTTTTAATTGATCTGGGCTAGAAACTGGAGGACAGTAAAGTTATATTTGAAACATGTTTCCTCCCATATATCGCGTCTACCGAACCCAACAACTACCACACTGGAAGGCAGACAGGTCAAAGGCTATTCTCCCCATTTTTCAGATAGGGAAATGGAGGCTGCAGTAAACGGACTACAGAAGATTACAGGTTCAGCAAGTGGCAGACCTGAGAGGTTTCCCAGGACATCAGACTCCAAATTCTGTGTTTGTTCCTTGACAAAGCCTTGAGGTGGCTTTACTGCTACGGGAAACTGTAACAGCCGAACTTGGGGTTTTCCGAGGCGCACCCATGAAAATCAGGAAGTCCATCTGCCCCGTACAGACTGCTCGCACCCAGTCCCCAGCTCATAGCCCGGGGCTCCCGGGCAGTAGCACGGACTCGCTCAACAGGCATTCGACCCGGAAATGGCCAACAGCCCCCGGGTCGTCTCCGAGCCGCCTCCGTCGCCCACCGCCCCGTGCCCCTTAGGGGGAGGAGGGGTCGCCACGGACCTGCTCAGAACCTGTTGAAACCCGGGAGAGGCACGACCCCTCCGCAGGGAGTACTTGGGTCGAGGGCTCAAAGCCTGAGGCAGTCCCCGGACGGGGAAAAGGGCCTCGGGAGAGGTCCACTCAATCCCGGGCCAGCGGGGTCGAAGGGCGGGAGCTTCCCAGTAACCTCTGCCCCAGGCAGGGGCCCGCCCCGCGCATCACGTGAGGAAAAAAATACCCGGTAACAAACAAAAGGTTAAGGAAGTTTTGTCCCAAGTGTGAGGGGAGAAGTGGAAGCAGCGAACCCCAGCAGGGGAGCGGGGGGAGGGACACAGGGAGGGAGGGAAAGGGACGCGGGGCTTCTCGTTACCCGGGGCGCTGTAGCTCACCGCTTCCGCTGCCTCCTCGAAGCTCCGGCTCTTCCGCTCGCGCCGCTGGGGCGCGCGCCAGGCCTCAGCTCCGCCCCCGGGTCGCGGTGCATTATGGGGGTGGTAGTCTCCGCCTTATGGGGGTGTGCGGGCTGCTTAATGGTCACCTTGGTGTGACTGGCAAAATGGTGAGAGCGGCAAGGTGTTTCCCCCGCAACTATAAAGGTGTTCAAATCTCACATCACTTGACATTCCTCTTTCTCTTCATTGCCATCGTTCTTGAAAAAAGTAGTCTAAACTCATCCTCTGCTTTCTCCTTCTTCCTCTGCATTACATCCTTAAGCCCATAAGCCCCTCTCAGAAAATGCCCTAGTTGCCTTCAGTGTCCTTGTTGTCAAACTTCGCTGGAGGAATGTTCAGAGCCTGTCATTTAAGCTTTAGGCACCATGTGAAACTGTGTACATTTTTTATCACTTATTTTCTATGAGCTTCCTCTCAAGTATTCTCCATCTGTTGGAGAATTCTGTTTCTAACCCACCTCTCAAATATTAGTATTCTCTAGAGTTCTACTATTGAAGTAGCAGAGAGGACACTTCTGCCCCCTCTCTTTTATATTTGAGCTCATTGGTATTCCCAACTTGACTGCCTCCTCCCCGTGTCCCACAGGCACGCAAATGCACCAACTTAAGTGAACTACCCTCTCCTCCCTATTCACTAATATAACCGCTACTGTTAGAAGAGCAGGTATTCGTGGGTCCCAGTGTGTAGGACTGATGAAGAAAAACAGTCGCCACGCCAGGCACAGTAGTAAGCAAAGTGTGGATTTATTGAAGCAAAAGAAACTCCTGACAGCAGACAGGGTCCAAGGAAGAAGCCCTTTCTAGCTCTGTCTTGCCCATCACTATATACTGTGAGATTTCGTGTTGTCCAGTGTGTCAGGTTGGGAAATTTCGTTGGTGGTTGTTATTTGTTCCCTAATTGTCTTGTAACTGGATCTTGCCCTCAGTGGTGGCAATCTCTGCAAAACACATTGGTTTTACCGGGCACTGCTTTGTCTAAGATCATTGTTGGTTATCTAGCTCTTTCCTGTCCCTGGTCTCACTACAACTTTCAACCTGAATTCCATTCTCTCTCACTTCCTCTTCTAGTCATGTTTAAGTGGTCACCAAATGTTGTTGATAATTTCTCCTGAGTATCTCTTGAATCCTTTCATAGTGGTTGACTTAACTCAGACCCACATCATTTCTCATCTAATCACAGTATTGGCTACTTCACCATTTTCTCCTCCCTATGTGCAGTCTGACACATTTAGGCAGATGGAAATTTTTAATCATCAGACATCAAATTTTAGTAAAATCCTTTGAAGGATCCACTTGATTGTTTGAAAAGAAGAATGCAGGTGAATCTCTTGGGTGCTTTATAAAATATGATGGCAGATCCATTACTCTATCCCCATCGACATGTTGTAGTTGGGAGATTCAGAGACAGGTGATTTTTAGCAGCTCTTACATGGAGTTAGTGGGCCTGAGGTTTTGTTTTTTTCTTGGTAAGTTCCCCAGATGATTCAGTCACTCAACAGGGATATATTTTGTTGCCTTCTATCTAACAAGCATTTGCTGAGTACAGAAACTGAACAAGACAGTCCCTGTCCTTGTGAACTTTACATTCTCTTAAAAGAAACAGATATCAATCATATTTTCTATGTATGTCCAAAAAAGAACGCCCCCCCCAAAAATATACAATTACCAACCATGATAAGAATTGTACAGGGAAATAATCAGTCCCTTTCCTTTCCCCCTGCTGCCTATTCTAGCCCAGGGTGAGAATCAGCTATGTTCCTCAGCCTAAAACAGCCGGTCAAGAGTTAACTTCCTCCCACTCACTCCCATATCTAGATTTATTCAAACTGCTCTATTGCACTTGCTCTCTCATCTTTGCATAAGCTATGCCTCTGTTTGGGAAACCCTTCCTTTTCTCCCCCGACTAACTTCTAGTCTAATTCTCCTTAGTTGGATTCAAAGCAAATCCAGTAGAACGTCAGCCACATGGAAGGATTTTCTGTGGATTGGACTGAATTATGTGATAACTCCCAGACAAGCAGAGGAGAGCTAATTAGGGTAGCAGTTGAGCTATGGGGAACAGAACTTCATTAGCCAGTTTAGACTTATAGGACCTGAGCCAATATAAACATCCTTTAAAACGCAGATCAAATATCATCTCCTCCAGAAAGTCTACCTTGAGCACCCTCAGGATGAACTGCTTCTCTTGCCTGGCTCTACATCGCATCCATGTTCACCTCTCCTCCAGAGCGATGCTACAGCCACCTCATACCAGTTTTGAAGACCCAACTCTTAAATATTTTTAAACCACTTGGTAACTTAGAGTCAGCTTTGATGAGAGTATTTATACCACCCAGCTAATGACAAATCAAGGCCTTTTTTGGGGGGTGGGGGGGGCATTTTAGATACCAATAATTCTCTCCCTCTGCCAAAACCCTCATCTCTACATTGTATTGTGGTGAGTACTCCCCTATTGGATAAATTTCCTGCAACAACTTTGTTTAACAAATATTAATTGATATTCATTATTATTATGCATCGGCAGTTAGCAGGATGCTGAAGGGGTTTACAGTGGAAAAGAAGCATGATCTCTAATGTTAAGGAGTTTACAATCTAGTAGATAAGACAAAAAATAAAGACCTTCATACTTACAAATTGAGGTGCCTTTTGATAAAATATCCAACAATGAATGTGGTAGACATGGAATTCTACGTAATCTTAACATGGTCCAGGAAGACCTCATTGAGGAGATGAGTTTCCCACTGACAATGAAAGATGAGAAAAAGATAGTCAAGGGGAGAACCAGTACAGGAATTTTCCAGCCAAAGGGATGAGACCACACAAAGAGTTGGCTGCTTGAAACACAGAATAGTTTTACTGAGATGGTATGATGACTAATTTTGTGCCAAAGTGACTAGGCCACAGGGTTATTTGAATAAATATCTGGACAAATATTTAAAGAAATAAATATTTATAGATTAAATATTATTTCTGGATATACCTGTGAAGATGTTTCCAGGTAAGATTAACATTTGAATTGGGAACTCAGTGGATTGTCCCTCCTCCAGTGTGGGTAGGCATTTGCTGAGGACCTTAAAAAATCAGAGAAAAGGAGGATTCATTCCCTTCTTGCTGCCTGTTTGAGCTGAGACATTGCTCTATTGATCTTCTCCTGCTCTTGGACTGGGATTTACACCATTGCTCCTCTGGTTATCAGGCCTTTGAACTCAGACTAGAATTATACCACCAACTTTGCTGGGTGGGTCTCCAGAGTGGACTATGAAACTTCTCAGCCTCCATAATGGCATAAACTAGTCCACTATTTACAATATATCCCATTGATACATACATATATAAATTATAAATTTATACATACATTTGTATCTGTATATCAATAAGATATATGTATATGTGTATCCATATATATGTGTGTGTATACACACACACATTACATTCATCCATCGTATTAGTTCCTAGTCTCCTAAAGAACCTGAACTAAAACAGATGGAGAGTGTGGGCTGAATGATCTAAATAACATAATGAAGTAATTAGGCCAGGTATGCTCAACCTAGGGAGGACTCAATTCAATTATAGGCACCATAGATTTTTAAACAAGGGGGTGATATTCTCTGATTCACATTTTGAAACAAACGCTCTTGCTGTTGCTTGTAGAACCAGAATAGAAGTGGGAGTTCATTTGTTGCAGTAGTCTAGGTAAAAAAAAAAAAAAAAGAAAGAAAGAAACAAAATGCTGGCAGTGAAACAAAACGGGTGGATATGACAAATACTTTGGATGTTGAGCCAACAGGACTTGCTGATAGATTGAATGATAGATGGACTAGTAAAGGAAAGAGAGAATCTAAGGACAGAAATGATTATATTCAACTCCATATACGTACCCCCTAAGAACAGAATCTGACTCTGGTAGGTGTTCAATAATTGTGTGTTGAATGAACGTATCCTTTCTATGTACTAAATTCTGTGCCCAGTCACTGTCACATTGCTTCCCAAAGGGCCTGGAAGAAAGTATCCTTTCCTCAGTGGGCACAGGCCATCAGCAGAATACATGAGCAAAATGTAGGCTACACTCCCTCTACACATGCCCCTTTACCCCTCTCCTTACACCCTTGTGCAGTACAGTTTATACAACCCTGGCTTACCATCTCTGCAAGATGGCCCTGTAGTATTAAATCCAGTATTCATGGAAAGAATTTGAGATCCTGGGATCACCAGACCTGCTGTTCTGATTGAGAATCAAACCTTTGACCTCTGAATCCCTAGGGCGTCTTAAGCCTTGGAGCCGCACAGTCTCTCCGGCATCACTCAGCCCATCAATAAAAGCTAAATTCAAAATGGTGACTTCGCTTCCTTGAGTTTCTCATCTGTCTCAGTTACTATTGTTAGAGTATTTCACATTAACATAGTCTCCAGTATGTGCACATTGCCTTACAAAATACAATAAAGGAACATGAAACCAAAAGACCTTGATTTTTTTTTCAACAGAATAAATAAGGAATGACTGGTTTAAAGGGCCCTTAGCACTTGGTTTAAAACAAACTGTGGCATGTTGGTTTAAGGTGATGCCTTAAGCAGTATGGAAAAGAAGATATGCTCATGTGCAAGCTGTTTTTTTTTTCTTTTCATCCCCAACCAAAAGAGGAGGCAATATTGGAGCACTTGGCTTCAGAAATGTAAACTAGGAAAGGGGTCAAGGACATAAGGGAAAAAAAGAAATACCCTAGAGGAGAAGTCTCCTTTTAATGAATAAAAGCATTTAACATTGTACAAGTGTTTATAGTGTGCCAGCAGCTATCCTAAAGCCCTTTTGCTCATCCCATGGAGTTAGTCCTCATACAATGCAGGGAGTTACCATTCATTATTATCACCATTTTACATGGAAGGAAGCTGAGACCCAGGTCCATGTAACCAGTAACCAACAAGCCTGAAATCTGAATCCAGATGGGCAGGTTCTAGGGACTGGCTCTCAACCACTTACTGACACCACCTCTCCTCACATGCTCCTGGTGCCAGGTCCCTGTATAGCAGTCTGATCCAGTGGATCTTAGGGTAGCTAATAGAGGATATCTGGTTCTCAGATTCTCAGGGACCCCATCCTGCCTGTCTGTTCTATGATTAGGGCATAGTTGCATCCCATCCAGCTTCATATTGCACAGTTGAATAAGACACATATATGAGGAAAAACTCTACTGGGGACATTTCACAGCCTCTTCCAAGTTTCACTATCTTCCCAATATAATACTATAATTACCAGGTAGTTTGAAAGATAGAAGAAAAAGCCTATCCCTTGGAAATGTGAGCCTTTATTGGTCCCTCCTAACCTGAGGATTCTGGGTGTGGGGTGTGAGGTGTGTGTGTGTGTGAGAGAGAGAAAGAGAGTGTGAGAGGGGGGGGGAGAGATTGAGTCAACAAACACAGAAATATCTAAACTTTACTGGGTATTTGGCTTATTTCCTTGTGACTGCTAAGAACTATTACTGCTAAGTGCTACTGGTAAATAGCACTGGTAAGTGCTGCTATCCTGAATTGTGTGGGTCTTAGGCATCAACAGGACTGCAGACTTTCAGGACCATAAATACACAGGGTATCAATAAATAGCACCCATATAATTTATTAGGAGAGTATGATAGCTCCAACAAATGACAGTGACTTCAGGCCCCAAGGTTAAGAACCCAGAAAGCTCTCCTGACTCACACTGAAGCCACTTTAAAAATGGAAGGGCAGCAGCTATTGCTCAGTTGACTTGAGGTTTTGTGAGGTCAAGGCATCTATCTGATGCTCTCATCCAAGTGTGAGCTATGCCAGTACCTCTCCACCCTACCTCTACCGTGCACTTTCCTGCACCATGGCTATTCTAACTACCTCTTGACCTTGAGGCTCAAAATGACCAAACTATCCAGGCTGCAACAATGCCCATGTGGAGGGAAGGGTCTGACGATACTAGGCCCATATATTCATCTTGATCTGAGAACAACTTGACTCCTAAGCTATAAATGAGAAATAGCCTAGTAACTTCTACCACTTAGAATCTCATGACTCAGCTCTGACTGAGCATCTCAAATATTTAGAACTGGGCTCTTGAGTTTGAGTAAGCCTCATCTGTACCCCAATGTTGACTTCCTTAGATCTTGGCTCTATGCATGCACAACCCACACCACCCTTGCCAAGTGTCAAGGGAGAAGGCAATGTGTGGAAAATGTGTGTTATAAACTATATAACTTTAGGTGATTCCTAAACCTCAGTTCTCATCAATAAAATGGAGGCATGCCAAGGCCACTCACTTGATTAGCTCATCATGAGGATTAAGTCATAATGGATAGGAAATGGTACAATAAACTACAAATAGCTAATATAGAAAAGGGGCCATATGTATCACCCAAAGTTTAATCTCACAAAGGACAGAGATAAGTAGGGGACAAATAAAATGTTTTTTAATTGCTTTTCTTTCTTTCTTTTTTTTTTTTTTTTCCTGAGAGAAGTAGAAACAGTGACCTGATTCCTTGGGTCCTTTCCCAGGTCCAGACTCTTTCCCAAGGCCCCACAACACTCAGAGGTCATGACCCCTTGTCAACAGCACCTTGCATAGCACCTAGCATCAAGACTTGCTGAATACTTGTCCAAAAATCATCTTTTCTACTCAGCCACAGAATATCAAGACTTTGACTAGGTTTGCCACAGTTACATTCTCAAGGGATACCCTAGAATTTTAACCCAGTTCCTCATTTAGGGCAGTGAGGTCTCCAATCAGGCTGCTTATAAAAGTGGCAAGCTGATTCCAGGCAGACAGAACTTCTTGTTACTCTCCAACCTGCAGAGTTCTTTCACACCTCCCTCCTTTGGCACATGCTGTCTCCTCTCCCTGGAATGCCAATTCTCTCCTTCCACCCCATTAGGATCCAACTCATATCATCTCCACAAAACTTCCCTACTTCCCTGGACTCCTTCTGCCTCCTCATCCTCCCAGTGGTCTAGCTCCCTGACCCTTGGTTATAGTGCCCCCCACCACTTCCTAATTATTTATGTGTCTCTAACCCAAGAGGGAGCATGGCAAATACTGGCACCTTGGCCCCAGATTTGTTTATTAGGTGGACTGATCCTCTCTGGTCTGGTAGGCAGAGCTGCATGTGAAGTGGGGGCACCAAGAGTAAACTCAGGGGAAACCAAGTAACCAACAACTGTAGTTTACACTTTCATTCCTCAAGAATACTTTTGCAGATAGCCCTACTACCACCTCCTCCTAATTGCTTTACCTCCAAAAATAATCTTAGAAAGCATATGATAAATTGCCTGGGAGTAGGCAGAACTCTGTTCTGCTTGATCCACTCCCTCTATCCACCTTCAGGTTGGTTCCTAGTAGTTTAAACTGAATGATTTGGATTTAAATCCTAGGCTATGAATACCTGCTGTGCCACTTTGAACAAGTTATTCAATCTTTCTGTGCCTTGGTTTTCTGATGCATTAAATAATAACAGTAGAGACCCCACAGAAGGTGGGCAAGAGTTGACTGATGAGCAACTAAATGATAAATTCCCTGTGAATGCATATAATGAGCACTCCATCCATGAGAGCTGGCTTGTAAGCAGGCCAATCTTAAAGATGACAAACTTGACAAACTCCTATTTAAACTTTTAGGAGCTGGATTTGTTCCAGGGCATCCTAAGCAGGACGGGGAAGTTGGGGCCACTCTGGAGTTCTGTCTGGAGGCTCAGACAACTGGTATCATTGACCTTTGGTTCTCATCTGAATCTATCACTCATCCGTCCTTATGGCCCTTGCCTAAGTAGCTTGTCTTCTCAAAGCCCCATGTCCCCAGTAGGGCTAGCAGTACTGAGCTGTCTCGCAAGGGGGTACCGAAAAGATCAATTTGTGTTAGCAAAGTGCTTTGGAAATGTAACTTGCTAAATATTAATGGGCCTCTCTGAGTGTCGGGAAATGTGCAATCTGAACTCTGCTCAGGGCAAACTGAAGGTGGGGAGAGCAATTCTGGGCAGCCTGATTGCCACATCCTTGGTCTAATTGGGAGGCGGTGCTGATGAAGGAGGGGGGCAGCATGCATGGGGGTGGGGCAGAGCGGTGGGATGGCAGCTCTGGAAGGATGTTCTGAGGAAGCACCTCATCCACAAATAGAAATCTGGGGTAGGTTTTGGGTGAACCCTGAAAAGTCCTCAGGCTTTCTTTACAAAAGTCAAACACAAGCTCACTGCTTGCTATTCTCTTCACTGGTTCTAGAGAGGACAGCCCTGCAAGGATGTCAGTCATCTGAGTTCTTGCCCTGATCTTGACCTCTCAAACCCCAGGAACAGAGTGACAAGAATTTTCTTTTTCACCTTAGCCGGAATTCTTAGTACCGAATCTTAGGTGTGTCCAAGCATGAACTCTCTCGTCCATGTTGTTGCTGGACATCTGTGTCCAGCAGGACACTGTGGAGCAGGACACTGCTCACCTCTTCCAAGAAAACTTCTTGGACCCAACCTCTTTGGAGTTAAATTCTCCATAGTGTTCTGTGCTGTGTCTCTAAATGCATGTGAAGGATACTCCTTCTTTCGTACATAGCCATGGCCCTTGCTGTCTGTGGGCACATACATGCTCGGCTAGACACAAAGTGGACCGGAAAGTGGAGGTAAATGGACAGCTACCTCAGATTCCCACCTTCAGGTGTAACAAATGCTTCTGCATTAGCTCTGAGAACCCCCCAATAGGGTTGAGCAGCAGTTATCCACAGCAGTAAACTGCTTCTTCTATATTTGCTCCTTCCCCATTTCAACTTTCCACTCCTCCCCTGATACTTCCTGAAATCACTGCCTAGGGCTGCTTACAGGACACCCAGCCTGAGCCAGTGCCTTTGCCTTGCTGTAAGAACCTTTCTGCTCCCGTTGCTCTTTCTCACTAGACCTGAGCTACTTAAGGGAAAGACCACTTCTACTTCGTTGTGTTAGTAACATTTTGTATTGTGTCTGGAATGTAAGTGCTCAGTAAATATTTGCTGAATGAATGAGTGAATCAAGTACTCAGTTAAGGGATGATATTAATAAGAGTGTCTGACCCTTACTGAGCTCCTATGTAACATTTCCCTCCCTATTGTCCATATCAGCTCAAGAACAAGAAATTCCATCCAGGGTTTAGAAGGAAAACAAATATCTGTGAAAACTGAACTTTCCAGATGGGGTCAAAGCTTGCTTGCACACCCTGGTGTTAGCATGAATCCCAGGTGGGCTGCTCTTGCAGCTCTGGCCTCAGGGAGTTCACCATTTCAGGTTAAGACAGCAGCTTCTGCTGCAGATACAGCAAATGTTCCTTTTCTCCTCATGCCAACTCCTCAGGCCACCTCTCCCTCTCTTCTGTTCTTCACATGAAAAAAAAACTGGTTGGCCATTTTTCATGAATTTTCTGCAGTGTTGCCTTTCCTCTTGACTTTTTTATTTTTTCAATGTTAAAAGAAAGGGAAGTACATGAATTTGTAAGAATAATGTCCAAAAAGCTGAAGCTAGAGAAGGAGTCAATGCTCTAGTAAAAGCTAAAAACAGCTCAAGAGATACAATAAGTGTGTTTGTAGGAGACAATCAAGAAAAAGGTTCATCCCCTGTGGAAAGTGCAGGAATGTGCATGCGTGTAGTAACAGAGACAAGGAGGTCAAACTAACCCACTTTTTTTTCTAGCTTTCTCCAGTGTTTACAAAAGGGGTCAAACTAGACATTGCATTGTATGATAGTCAATATAAGAATTACAGGATTCCAACAGAAGGAAAGCACCTACGCGATTGACAGCTAGGTCACATCAGATGATTTCAACTATTGGCATTTGGGGAAAGAGAAACAGTAAAGAGAGCCAGAGAGATTGAAAGCAATTATAATTTAAATAGTCTAG
This sequence comes from Uropsilus gracilis, assembly GCA_004024945.1. NCBI lineage: Eukaryota > Metazoa > Chordata > Mammalia > Eulipotyphla > Talpidae > Uropsilus > Uropsilus gracilis. The sequence goes on along the minus strand of PVHY01000623.1, from coordinate 172,195 downwards.
CACACCATGCCTGCCTTTCCACCCACTGAGCATATGCCCTGGTTTGAACATGAGATGGAGGTAATAAAATAATTGCTGATATTAATTGAAACACTGTGTCCCAGGCTCTAGTCTAAGGACCTTATGCACATCATGGAATTTTGTCCTCAATACAACTCCATGAGGCAGTTACTCCTATTATCCCATGTTACAGATGAAGAAACTGATGCATGGAGATATTGAGTAATTTGCCTATAGTCATACATACAAAAAGTAAGAGGTGGAACTAGGTTTCAAAATTAGGCAGTCTGGTTTCAGTACTCCTTAGACTCAGTCACCAAATGCCTCCTAGACGAAAGGCATCAGACAAACTAATGTTGATCCCAGTGTTCAGAGATTCATATTCTCCATCCTTCAGGGTTCTTAATGCAAACAAACCAATTCTGTGAGTACACAACTGAAGAGTCACACATCTATTGTAATGCTAAAGATGTTCAAGGAAAATTCCAATATGTCACTTAAAGCTCTCTAAACTGACTTAAACTGTAACCATCATACTAGATGTGAACCTTCTCTTCATGCCATTTGTCTCGGTTCCTAGACCTAGATAAAAAAAAATCTCTAGACAGCTAAAACAATTTGCAGATCTCAGAGCCGCAGTCAAAATCTTTGTGAAATCATAAAATTAATTCAAATGGAGACACTATTTCAGCTCATTTTCTAAAATTTTGGATTTCAGGCCGGGCACGGTGGCTTGTGCCTGTAAGCTTCAGCCTATGAAGCGGCCGGGGCTAGGGATCGTGGTTCGAGTCCCGCCTGGGGCCCGTCTCGAGACCTAGTTCCCAAAAAAATAGCTGGGTGTGGTGGTGCACACCTGTAATCCCAGCTACCTGGGAAGCTGAGGCTGGGGATTGCTTGAGTCTGTGGTACCCTGGGCAATGAGAGCCTGCAGTTCCACCGGCAAAAATAACGAGACCTAGTCTAAAAAAAAAAAAAAAAAAATTTGGATTTCTTTCCAGTAAATATGGTCAAGTATACAAAATGTTAATAATATCAACTACTGTTAGGTTTTTGAAAGAGGATATTGAGAAGATTAACTCATTCATTTACTCCACAAATATTTATACCGCAACTGATGAGTGCTGGATCCTATTCTTGGCTCTGGGAATATAAGAGGAACAAAACAGATAAAATCCTTATCACCAAAGAGTTTATATTCTACTAGGAGACTTTCAATTAATAAATATAAAGATTATTCCAAGGAGTAATAAATTTGATTAATAAGGCAGGGTGAAAAGACAGCAACTGGCAGCCAACATGAAGGGTGGAGGGGACAACAAGTCTAAAAGCCCTAAGACAGGAGCCTGGTGAGTTCAAGGGGCAGCAAGGGGGTATATGTGAGGTGAGTGGAAAAGTGTGAGATTTGTGTGGGTAATGAGAGGTGGCCAGATGCCCAGTCGTGCAGCTCCTACAGGTCACTGTCAGGACCTAGGGCTCCTTTCCACATGTGATGAGAAGGTTTGAGGGATTTTGAGTAGGATACAAATGGGATCTGAATTGTTTTTTGTTCTTTTTTTTTAACTTTTTAAATTTTTATTCTTTAAATTACAGCCTCAGTAAATGGTTTTTGGGATACCTCTCCCGCCCCCCCGCTCTCTGGTGTCCCCTCCATCCTCTCACACCCCGCTGCTCTTTGTTGTTCGCTAGTTTGTTTGTTAAGTCCATTAGTCTCTTTCCTGTGGTAGTGTTCTTTCATTGGGAGAGGGATTGTGTTCTTGGAACCAGGTGAGCCTTACTGGTAGGTTTTCAGTCTTAAGTTTGCATTGGGCAGTCAGTCTATATTTATTTGTGGTCTTCCCATGCTTTCTTGTTGGAGGCTGTCTTCTACAATCCCATCTCTAGTTTTGCTACTTTACCTTATGGTTCTGGCATCAGATTTAGGGGGTTTCATCCCCCTTCCAGTGTCAATGAAGATGTTTCTCTGTGGATACAGGCATTTGTAACTGGCCATTATAGACCCTCTCCTCTGTTTCAGTTTGCAGCTTTGTTGTGGGGCCGATGTCCCCCAGTTCTTGGCCCTCCCTTCCTCTCTCATGGTATGGGGAGGAGTACCTTGCTCTCCTAGAAGGAATCTCCAAAATGAGATCTTGGGTCTTCAGACCCGGTGAGCACATAGGTATGCTTTGTGGCATCGTGTTTCCATAGTTGTTTCTCCTGTCTCACATGTACCGGTTCTTTCGATTGTCCATCTGCTCTGTCCAGTTCAGACTCGTGGACTGGATTTTTACCTGGCCCCTCACCCATTCTATGATGGGATTTGTGTTATGTATATTCTTCCTCCTCATGATGATTGGCTGAGTAAGAATAAAATGGAAGGGGCATTCCCCCTCCCCTGACCCCCCACATGCTGGTACCTCCCTGCATGGGGGCAGGACCCAGGTGGCCATGTCTGTGCCATCCAAGTCCCCCTTCAGTTGGGGGCTAGGAGCAACATGCCATAACCGATCGGGGCTGCAGATGGCTACCCCGTGCAACAACCATCTGCTGGTGGATGGGGCTGAAACCCCACTCGATCCCCCTTCCTGGGCTCTCCAGGCTTGGGGGGCTACCTGAGGCCTCCACTCCAGGTGTAGCAACCTGGGTGTGATCCCTTCCACCCAAACCCAGGGCAGAAGGGGCAGATCCCCGGACCACATGGAGGCAGCCAGGGTGACCCTGAAACCCCTGGAGGGGGGGGAAGAGCTGGCCTGCATCCCACTGCACCCTCTGCATGAGAAGATGCAAACCTACTCAAGGCCTCCCCTTCTGATTTGTTTTTTAAAAGATCACTCCGATTATCCTTCCAGTGCTATCACTGGTTATGTTATATGGACACAAGAGCAAGCCATCACTGCTTTCTTCATTAGAAATAACTATCTTCTGAACACTACTACACTGCTGGTGGGAATGTAAACTAGTCCAACCACTATGAAAAGCTGTATGGAGGACCCTCAAGTTAATGAAAATGGAATTACCATTTGACCCAGCAATTGCTCTCTTGGGAATCTACCCAAAAGAGACCTATATGTGGGTACAAAGGGACACCTGTGCTCGGATGTTTACTGCAGCACAATTTATAATTGCAAGGACATGGAAGCAACCTAAATACCCCCAAACAGATGACTGGATGAAAAAAATGTGGTACATATACACAATGGAATATTACTCATCAATTAAAAATGACAAATTTGACATTTTTATAACAACATGGATGTACTTAGAAGGAATCATATTAGCAGAAATAAGAAGAAAAAGACAGAAACCAAATGACTTCACTAACATATGGGATACAGTGAAAAAATAAACAAAAGACTTGGGGAAAAGTCAAAACAAGCTAAACACCAAACTGGAGAGCACAACTTTGAGCAGGAGGGAAAGGGCGGGGGGAATGGAGGGGGGGGGTAAACCCTGGGGATTACAACGTTGTGAAAGTTATATATAAATAAAAAATTTAAAAAAAATAACTACCTTCTGTTCTGTAAATCCAAATGATTTTGCCCAGGTCTTCACTGCATTTATTTTACTCTTTCAAGCTCCTCCACCCCCACCCCACAAACATACTATTGTGTAGTTTTCCTGGAGACAAAAATCTGAGTTTATGTATCCTCTCCCCTCCATCTTGACCACCTCCATAGAACACTCACATCTATCAATATGCACATGTCCTTGCACACTCAGTGCCTGGAACAGTGCTGAACAAATGAAACATTCAACTATTCTGAAAAACGACTAACTCCGAAGGGGCTGACTACAATAGAAAAGGAGTACTACTTTTTGAGTAGTAGAAATTGAATGGTGTTGCCTTCATGAAAGAATCAAGTTCTTTATTATAGTAGATACTCAAGACCTCCAATCTTTTGCAAGGATTGTTGTCGCCCAGGAATTGAATCATCAGATGAGCAATTGTGCTTTTTAAGGAACTTTAGAGCTCTGAGTTTTATAATTCCAAGAATAATTGTTAATTCATGGAAAATAATAAAACTTGCTCCGTATAAGTCCTTGCATGATTCCCCCCCAAACAAGTTATAGTCATACTCTCACAGGTGTTCTACCTGTCCAGAAACACCTTGATCTGCCTCATCCTTTTTACCTATCACCACTCACCTAATGTCCTTATACTCTGCATGAAATAACACATGGAGCTTTCTGGGCTCCACAATTTAAGAAGAATGTAGCCAAATTTGGCCATGATCAAAAGAGGCTAACCAGAAAGCCAGGAGTCTGAAAACCAAATGCTGAAATGACTGAAAGTACTTGGATTTTCTGTAGATAAAAGAAAGACTAAGGGGGAGGGTAAGGCCCAGGAGCCATCTTCAAATCATGGAAGGAATCGTCATATGACTCTGTGCTCTTCAGAAGGCAGATGTAGAACCAATGACATGAAATTACAAGGATAGAGATTTCTGTCCTGCTTCAGAAAAGCACCTTCTCAAGTTCTACCCCCAGGCTTTCCCTGCTGCATAAACATGATATGTTTTAATTGAATTGAAGTTTTAACAATTAGACCTATTCAACAATGAAATAAATTTACAAAGCCTCTAGAGCAGCCCTCCAGAAAGTCATAGAAGGGGAGTCCTACTGGCATGCTGTTAGATTGGATTAGATCAGGAAAGACAAAAAAGTGTTCATGTTAAATTCCAGCCACATGTTCAGCAGTAGCTGCCTAAAACACCAGTGACAATAGGTTGAGGCTGCATCTCTGTTTGGTAAACCAACATGTAACAACAACAAGCAGTGTCCACTGTGGGAAGAGGAGTAGGGAATAGCAGGAAGAAGCACCAGTCACAATGTCTAAGAACAACTTCCACTTTTCAGTTCTGTTTCTCTGTTGCCATGTGCCTGTCTGCTCAGGTACCCTCGTTGCCTCAGGTACAATTGCAAGTATGAATTCAACAGTGTCTCCCAGTCTCCCAAATAGGTATGCATTGCTGTTTCCTGCAAAATCATCATGGAGCCACCATCCATGGGTCCCGTGGCTTTCAGATATGCTCAGAGACCTGGGGCAGCTGCCATTGATTCTGTTTGTTTCCATAGAAGGCATAGTATTGATCGACTGTACCGTGAAACCCGCTCCTGGGTCGCCTAGTTCCAACAAGCAATTCCCTTGTCTTCAGCAGCCATTTCAAAGTCCCCTAGACTCTCTTCGCCTATTTGGCTCAGCCTTCTGCTAATAGTCTGGGTACCACCCAAACAACCACCCATTTAATCAGTGCAACTGTCCTTTCCACCTTCAAACAAAGCCACATTGAAACCCACCCTTTCAGTGCCAGGAACTGGCTTATGGCAGACTCCAAATCTCAGTCTGGGGACGACAACATAAAAATGGATAAATGACCAAGTCTGGCAAGAAATGTGGAATTGGGGCTGGGTGGCAGCAGTGGAGGGAGGCGCAGCTCTGCAGGGGGTGGCCTGGGTTTCCAGTAGCTGCTGGGAACACTTTGATGGAGGCTTAGCAGGGCAGGGAGGTGGGTCTTGAAAAGCGACTAAAGATCTCTCTAAAGTAATTAGCACAATGGCCTAGTTTAGAAGTCACCTCTAATGACCTGACAAGAGTTCCAAAGATTGGTCAACAAAGTGTGAAATCAGGACCAGTGCTGAACAAATGATGAGGAAGATCAGGTCTGGCATTTCCTCTTCCTCTCTATCCCCTCCTTCATTCATGAACATACTTCCTCAGACCAAGGAAAATATCCCTTCCTTTAAGCATAGCCTGACCCAGAAAAGGGTCCCAGCCCATACAAGAGGCCTTATTGGGTGAGGTTTCTGGGGTTCTGCTTGAGTGTTCTCATATGCCTTCTCAGGCTCTCAGTCATCAGGCCTGCCCTGCCCCATGTTCAGCATTATTTCCAAGAACTAAAAGGCAGAAGCAACCCAAATGCCCAAATGTTTCTCCATCCAACCCAAAGGATGGTTAGAGAAACATAATGTCGCATAGACACACAATGAAATATCACAAGTCTTAAAAAAGGAGAGAAATTTTGCCATAGGCTACAGTGTGGATGAACTTTAAGGATGTTATGCTGAGGGAAATAAGTCAGTCAGAAGAGGACACATGTTGCATGATTCCACTCACATGAGGTACCTGGGACATTTAGATTCACAGACATGGAAGGTAGAGATACAGCTGCCAGGATGGGGGTGATAGGGGTGCTGTGGTGAAATGGGGGGGTGGTCCTATCATGATAATGCTGCATTAAGATAGCAGCCATTATGCCCTAGTGGGCAGAGACTTGGAGAAAGGAAGTCAAACCTTCTCACAAGAGGAACAGAGAGAGGGAATTTAAGAGAGAGAGACAGAGAGGTAGAGAAGAGAGAGGGCAGAGGAGCAACAGGGAGGCTAGACGTCTTGGAGCTGCTGTTCCCATGTGTTACAGAAGGGCAGGCAAGGAAGCCACGCTGGCTTTCCATCCTCAGCCTCGGTTGGTGAGGAGCCCAGGAAAGCATGTTGGAGAAAACTGTGATCTGTGTAAGCTGACTTGGAAATTTGGTACTTGAAAACTTGCTGTATCTTTGAAACTGCAAAGCTTAGAAATTGTCTGGAGACCTGAGGAGAACTTTCAGTGCTGCTATTTCCATCATGAGACATCTGTAGTGGTTGCTGCTGTTGTTTCAAGTGAGTCTTGGTGGTTCAGGCCAAAAGAAGGTTGAACTGTGCCTTTGGAGGAGGATTGATGATGTCATCTTGGTTTCTTTACTTGGTTTGAAGTGACTACTTGTGCCTTTGGAGGAGGATCGACGGCACCATCTTGGTTTCTCCACTTGGCTTGAAGGTGGGATAGTCACCATTTTATGGATGTCTGTCACTAAAGGACCCCCATGCAGCCTTTTGGACCAAAGACTGGACTATGTGGTAAAGGCATCCCTGGCCCCTTCAGTGAATTTTGTTTATTTTGTCTTTTTTAGTGAATAAATCTTGCTCTTGTCTCCTTTTAACGTAGTTTGGTCTTGCTACTGCTCATGTAGGTGGGAATGAACCTGATGAGTAGCTGGTTTAAAGAGCCAGCTGCTCCTGTTTGTAAGTTTAGTTAAGTTCTCTGTTTTATTTCGTTATCCGATTTCAGGGGGCTGGGGTGGAGAATGCAGACTGGTTTTTCAAGGCAGAAATAGTTCTAAAGATCTGTTACACAACAATGTAACATGCTGTCTTCTGCTTTGTGTATTTTACTACAATTAAAAAAAAATTAAATTTCAAGGTAGAGAAACAAGCAAGCCAAAAACATACCCAGGTCTCCTCATTGTGTTCTGTTCTCCAGAACTGAAAATGAGCTTCTGAAAGGAGCTGGCCAGACTTGTCCTTCCTCTCACCGTCTGAGTCTGATCTCTGCCAGGAAAGGGCCATTCAAGCAACAAACGGATTAAGCTAAATGGGTGGTAACAGGATAAATGATACTCCTCCCAGTTAATAGTACACAGTGACCGGAATCTTCTGGAAATCTTTCCTGGAAGCCAAGTCTCCTACATAGCAGAGTGCACTTTAGGAACTGTGGAAGTTCATGCAGTGAGAAGTTAGTGAGCCCTTATTGGACTGGAGTGTTTGAGAGGAAACCCATGTTTGTCCTCAATGCTGATTTACCCCAATCCTTGGCACTAGGCCTGGGGCTTAGAAGATACTCAGAATGACTTGTTTTTCTCCAATAACAGTGAATGAATAAGTTAATGAGTAAATGAAACCGGAGCTTTTAAAAAACACAAAGCAGGCAGTTTTAAACATAAGGAATCTTACTGGATATGGTTGTTACTTCCTACTTGTGCACTGAACAAGCTGATTTTGCCTGCCAATACTCCTTTAGGAGATTACCTCTCCCCCATTCCTGTGGTCTGTGGGGCTATCAATTACTGTTTTCTTTCTGTGTTGGGTCACAGGAGCAGACTTGTGACCTAGGCTGATCCCACTGTAATTTTCCCTTCTTCAGATCCACTAACTCGTCCAGATGTGAACACAGGATCCACTCACGGTCAGTGCGAACCTTTCTGTGAGATTCTCAAGTGTCCACAAAGATAGCAAAGGCTCTGTCCCCATTGGCTAGCAAGCCATAAGCCATTCTCCCTACCACTTGGAGAGATCCTACTTGAGAATGAAGCATAGAGGCAGAGCCCAGAGCTGGAAAAAAGAGATAGCATCCCAACTTTCAGATTTTAACCCCTGGATGCTGCTGTGCTTAAAGCCAGAACTACCCTAGAACTTCCCACTTATGGCAGTCAATAAATTCTTTTTCCCCTTAAGCTTGTTTGATTTGGGCTTATGGACCTTGCAACAAAGAATCCTAATAAATACGGTCTATTCATTTTAGTCTCAGTGTTTTCCATATGTGTTTCACCTTATGACATTGACTATTTTTAAGAGTCCACAAAATGTATTCTGCACATCTTGGTATGCAGTGCACCAAGACACAGCATACAAATCTGGAGAGAAAGAATTAGAAAAGCCAGTGTTTGTCCTAAGGGACATTCTAATGGAGGTGAACTGTTGGGGGAAGGGAAGAATTTCATTTAACTAGTATTTTAAAATTATCTGCTATGAGCCAGATGTTTTCACAGGTAATTGCAGTTAATCATCACCAACCAATCCTGAAAATAGGCACTAGTGTGTCTGTTTTACAGATAAAATCATGATTCAGAGAGGTTACACAACTTGTCTAAAACTGCTCAGCTACCAAGAAGTAGAGTAAAGCTTCAAACTCAGGCCTCTGAGCCCACGGTCAGAGGCTTAATCACTGCACAGTCCTGCCCTTTGGACTGGAGATTAAGCACAAGAATAGGAAGATAGAGGGACTCGTTCATTAGCCATTTCTGCAACTATCCACTGCCTGCTATTCACTAATGTCTATGAAAATACTTATTAAACTAGCATTTACTACCTAAACATAAATTTTTATAAATTATTATCAATATGTGCAAGACACATTGCTAGGCACTGTAGAATGGGAAAATAAAAAGGAGTCAAATTGCCTTTTCCATCAGAGGCATGCCGCAGAGTAGACCTAGAAATATCACAAGGCAAAGGATGATTAATGATATAAAGAGGTTCAAAGTGCTGTGAGAGTTCTGAGCAGGAAACATTCACATCTGATTGAAGGAGCCGGAAAGACTTCATTGAAAAAATAGTATTTAGGTAAGTGCAAATGAATGTATTGCTAATGATGTGTTTAACCCAGTGCCAAGGGGATTCGGGAAGAAATGGAAAAGAAAAATGAAAAGGGAAAGGAGTGAGAAAGAAGGAAGGGAGGGAAAGAAAAGAAAAAGAAAAGGGAACCAGAGAAAAGATCAGGGATCCTATAAGAGGCAAGCAAGCAGATAGGCAGGTAGCAGCAGTGGCTTCCAGTTCTGTGACCCAGGTAACAGGTAATGAGTAATTTCTTTAACCTTTCTCTCCACAAACACATTGTGAGTGCAAGATACCCTCTAGTTTATAATCATCCTTCTACTGCTCGCTGCAAAAAAAACCCCTCAAATTATTATTTAATACAGTAACTTTGACACCCAAGAACAGAAGGAAACTGGTCATTCCAAAATTCTAGAGAATTTTAGCTTGAATGAAAGTCAGAATCACATTGGGAGCTAATTCATATGTAAACTCCACATCCTCCCACCCCTCCACCCCACATCCCTCCACTTCTCATCCCCCCCTTTCCCAAAGAAAGGACTCTTGAGACCAGCAGGTTTAATTTTTCTAAGTCAACCAGGTGAATCTGATGTAAACAGTAAGAAACAGCAGAATTCCAAAAATGTGAAAAGACTTGTTCAAGGTCACACAGCTAAGTAGGAATGATCCAGGACCAGTACTCAGAACTACAGAACTACAGTCTGTTGCTTCTTTTCCACTAGTCTCACTAGCTGGGTACAGCTCTGAGTTTGCCCTAAATAATGATATTGTAGGTACATCAGCTCTTGGCTTCCAGGAGCATCCATATGGCCCAGGCTCTAAGAACCTCAGCTGTGAGTCATTGTAGCATATAAGATTTCAAAGCTAGTTTTTCCCAGATTCCAGTGTTAACTGGCACATAGTTAACACTAAATAAATATTTGTTGACTTGATAAATGCCTAGCTGGCACTTTGAAAAAGGAGAAAAGTTTCTCATGAATTTACAGTTAAGAGTCTTTCTCATCTCCATAAAGTTGCCCTTGATTCGGGCTAATTTAACCATCACTTCCTGAGCATGGGGGATTTGTGATCTGTGCATCGGGGACACAAAAACAAAAGTCAACCTTTCTATTCTGAGGAGTGATACTTTGTGGGGTTTCAAAAAAGGAAACACATAATCTATTTGAGGAAAACAGTATTCTTTGAGGTGTCTTTTGAGGTGAGTCTTAAATGAGCAGGATTGCAATAGATGAAATAAGAAAAGAAGGAAGTGCAGGTGGGATTCATGGCACTGTGGAAGGAAAAAGTCAACAGCCCTGTCTGCTGCAGCTCGGGCACTGGGAGAGAGTAATGGTTGTGTAGTAACATGTAGCAGGGAACTTAGAGTTAGGGTGAAATGGTTGGACTGACTCCAAAACAGATTGAGATGTCATTGAAATGTTTACTTGCTTTATGTTTTAGGAAGATGTTTCTGATAAAAGTGTACAGAGTGGTCAGAAACTGGTAAAGGTAGGAGGCCAACTAGGAAAACTAACTAGGAATAGTTGAGAGAGATTAGCAATGTCAGGATCAGCCAGAGGCCAAAGTGTAAGGTTGGAGCAGCTGGTTGGCTGTGGGCTATAAAGGAAAGTATATGGATAACTCCAGCCTTCCAAACTTGGGCAACTGAAAAGTCAATTATGGGGAACAATGAAGTAAAGCCAATTTGGCTTGGGTGGTGGTAAAGAAAATGTGGGTACTAAACACTAAGATTTAAGCATCATAGACCACATACAATGAGTTCAAAAAGCTAACAGTAGTAGCAGGTGAGGAGGAGGAGACAGGTGTTATCTAGGGCTGTAGAATTATCATCCCCAGAGGCCTAACCATAGATGGGAGAGTGCAATGAGAGATAGAGTACCATGGGAGCACAGTGAAGAGGGCAATCAGATAATGTGTTTCAATTAACAACAAATAACAGGAATCCCTAGATACTATATAATTTAAAAAGTACAAGATATTTGTTGACCCATAACTGAAAAATCCAGTGGTGTGGGTTTTTGGCAATGTTCAATCAGGCATCTAGACCTACTATACTTCAGTTCTCTACACCCTGTTCTAGTCTGTGCTTTGGTTTCATCGTCCTACTGTATTCCCACAAAATGGAGACCAACAGCAACTAGGTTTATAAGCTTTTTGATTTATACCCAATATAAAAGAAAGAACTCACCTCCCTTAACTGTGAAACAAAATCATGAGCTTTGCTCTAATTGAATCACCATGCTGATGGTTCCATTCTGGTTTTACCTGGCCTGTCACTGTGGTAGGAGGAAAGGGGTTGTGCTAATGGGCTTAGAGGGTACATAGCTAACCACCTAGAGCTGGCAGTGGAATAAACTCCATCTCATTCTTTCATTTGCTATGCAATGGGTGGCAGAGATAATTTAAATTCCACTGAAAGATTCAAGAACAGATTCTTTTCACAGGATAAAAGGGGTTCTAAGGAAACTGCACCATCGTGGAACCCCAGACAGGAGGACATTCCAGTGAGGATGCAACAGCCAACAAGGTAGTGGAGAGGATGGCCACTTAAAGGTCATTTGAGTAATTAAGAAAATTATTGGTGGCCATGAGATGGTCACTTTTGCTGAGTGTTGGTCATGCATGAAAGACGGCCAAAGTCTGAGAAGTTGGAAGATGAGAAGGTGCCATGTAGACCATTATATCAGGAAGATCGATGATGACAAAGGAGAGAATAGTTCAGGGGGAGAAAGGAAAAGTGCTTATTGCATTTAGGAAACGGAGACTTGAGGATATTTTCAGGCTGTGGGGACAGAGCGGGAGAAGAGGGAGAGATGGATGATGTGAAGAGAGTGGAATAACTAATGCAGCATGGTTTTGAAGAGACAGGAGAGAATGAGGTCAAATATGTAGGCAGGGAGGTTTGTTTGGAGAGGAAATTGGATACCTCTTCCTCAGAGATCAGCCTAGGAGAGGAGCCAGGGTGAAAATAGAAATGTTGACATGGAAGGAAGTCGAGGAAATTCAGTGACACATGTCTGTAGTTTTCTTAGAAAATCACCTTTGGAGAGTGAAATTGAGGGCATCTGGATACCCCAGGCAGGCCCAGGAGATTTGGAACAACCCCTGGGGGAATTCGATAGAAGGCAACAAAATGTGAATAAAAAGACCAGAGAATTGCAAATTAATACAGTTTTTCTGGAGAGCAGTCTGGCACCTTACAAAAAAAGCCATAAAATGCGTTTCAGGCCTTTGACCCAATAATCCTTCCTCTGGGAATATATACCATGAAAACAACTGAAAAGGAAATATAAGCTATTTGCAAAAAGATGTTTATTGCTGCCCTGTTCATAATAGGAAAATTCTGGAAACTACCCAAATGTCCCACACTTGGTGAATAGTTAAGCTAACTGTGGAACATTAATATGATGGAATATTATATAACCATTTCAATGGATAAATATGAGTTTTCTGTCAATATGTGAGAAGGCATATTGAGAAAAATGTTAGGTGAAGAAGGCAGAGTATGGAATAGGATGGATAAGTTGATTTCTACCCTGGAAAATGATGCTTATACAATGACATGGTTCATAAAAGGTCACTGAATTATGTAAACAGTTGGTGTGAGGAGGTTAAGAGATTTTTTTCTCCTTTAGAAAATTGTTTAAATACACATTTTTAAAAGAGTTGCCAAGCCACTGGAGCTGGTTGGCATGAATTTCCAAAGATGTTTATCTGCAGGGCCCTTGGACAATCTCCCTTTGCAGGAAAGAATATGTAAGACTGAGGGACACTCAGGCCCAACGCCTGATAAGGTGGTGGCCAGGAAGACAGGGTCACCAAGAGATGGCCAAGGTCTTTGCTAAAATGGCTCATCCTGGTGCAAGTGAGCCAAGATAGAGCAGATAAGGGAGTAGGGTACAGGGGAGAGACTGAAGACCCCAAGGGGATAAAGAATTGCCCATTGCTAACGGAAATGAATGAGTTGGAGCTTTGGGGCACTTGGAGGGGTGTCACAGAGCTGGAGAAGGGGGGGGTCACTGGATATTGAGATGAGAATTAGCTGAGTGGTGGTGGTTTGGATGGAGGATGGAGAGAAGTCCCCAGATTAAAAGAAGTTGAAGGGTGTTGGTATTGGATGAGTATCTTTAGAGTAAACAGAAAGGTATCATAAATACAATGATCATTACATTATTTTTTTATCCACCAAATTCTCATGAGCTCCTACTATGTTCCAGGCATTCTTCTAGGCATTAGGGAACCAACGGTGAGGCAGTGATTCACTCCACCAGGTACTGTACTCCGGGTGGCCCTGAATCACACTGGCTACCTATTGCAGATCCTAGTATATAATTGGTGTCCTGTTATCTTCAGTTAAATGATATATAGTAATGAGATTATATCTGCTGTCTTTTAAAGTCAGGTCCATTTACTATACCAGGCTCCCAGAAGCACATGGAAAGAAGAGCATCAGGATTTGCTGACCGGCCTTTGAGTAGCTGAAGGGTTGCTGTCCAAGAAGGTGGCACAATAGAAATGAAGGGTCAGAGCAGGGAAGAGACTCCATCCTTTCTAACATCAGAGGGAGTGACAAGATCGATACATCGAGATGGAGAGTAGTGTATTTGAGAAAGTATGTGAGGAATGTTCTTAGTGCTTCCTATGAAGCCATTTGTCCACTATTCACTGGGCAGCTACCTGGGGCCACTGCCTGGACTAGGGAGTATGGGAGGGGGGCGAATATTCAGTTGTCATTCTCAGAAAGCTTACAAAGTTGTAATATCAGCCAGGCATGGTGGCACATGCCTGTAAGCGGCAGCCTAGGAAGCCACAGCAGGGACCAGTGATCGCAGTTCGAGTTCCACCGGGGGCACGTAGCGAGACCTAGTCCCAAAAATATAGCTGGGCATGGTGGCGCGCGCCTGTAATCCCAGCTACCTGGGAAGCTGAGGCTGGGGATTGCTTGAGTCTGTGGTACCCTGGGCAACGTGAACCTGTGGTTCCATGGGCTGAATAGCGAGACCTGGTCTCAAAAAAAAAAACAAAAAAAAACAAAAAAAAAAAAAACAAAGTTGTAATATCAGAGTTGTTCTTGACTTCTGGGAACTTAGGAAGAAAGGCACTACTCCTGAATCCCCCAAAGGAGGAAGAAGCTACAGCAACTGCCCAGGGCTCTCACCCTCTCTGGAGTGTGGGAAACCTGGGGGCAGAAGCAAGAACACTATTCTGTACAGTTTTTCCAGGACTTAGCCAGAGGCTGGAGGAGCACTGAGGACTGAACGGCTAGACAGAGAGCAGCTGAAGTGCTAACTACCCGGCAGGGGCTCACAGGGGACACAGGATTGCTGGGCTGAGGAGACTGAGAGTGGCGGAGTACCAGGGGCTAGTTTTGAGACAGTGACAGCGAACTTCCTCTGGGTCCTCCCCTGTGTGGAAGAAAATGGTCATAGGCTGCAAAGCAACTTGAGTGCACAGGGAGAAAAAGGGATGGACTGATGGGATCTGACCCCGGAGCTGGGCACCACTTGTATCCCTCTGCATCTAGTAAAGGGGTCACTGGCACCAGGGATGGACCAGAGACTCAGTCAGTCAACAAAACTTTACTGAGCGGAGACATTTGTAGCTTTTTCTTCCTCCTTTACCATGTACTAGCCACGTGTCCTTAGATAAGGCACTTTACTTCTCTGAGCCTCACTTTCCTTATCTGTGAAATGGGTTTGATAAACCTGGAATTACATGACATAGCGTACATGAAGGACCTTCAGAAGGCTGACATTAGTGTTTGTATTAAGGACCATGTCTAGTTTTATGAGGGATATAAAGAGATGCAAGACACAGCCCTCCTCCTCTTCCTGCTAGAACTATGATGAAGAAAGATATAAACAAGGGATTACAGCCAACTAAAATACAGTGTGGTTATTATTAAAACAGCAGCACGCCTGCTATGAGAACCTGGAGAAGGTAATAATTAGTTCTGCCTGGAGAGGTCAGGGAGGGCTTCCCAGAGGAGGAGACCTTTAAGCTGGATCATTAAATGGATCACCTGACAGAGAAGTGGGAGAAAGGTGTTACAGGCAGAGTAACAGCCTTGAGCAAAAGAGGGCCGTGTGCAAGGGCAGGTAGCTTTGGGGAATAGTGACTTGTGCTGCCAGCCTGAAGCCTGGGGGGTTGGGAGCTAAGTGACTAGAGGGCTGGAGGTTTTGGGGGCCAATCTGGGAAGAACCCTGAGCTCAGTGCCCAACTAAGGTGTCTGCATGGATGCTGGCCCCCCTGGACAATTTCTGAGCATTTGTCAGCAAAAGGGTGGCTTGCTCAGGAGAGGTTCCTCTGGTGGGTTGGAGGACAGAGGGGTGAGAGCAGGTGCAGGGAGACCAGACAACACTTCCCTGTGCCCTGTATCAGTGCTCTCCAGGAACCAGGGCCTTCTGCAGAGGTGAGTGGTCCTGGATACCTGCAGCATCCAGGCGCTGCCACATGTTCCCTGCAGCAGGGGAGAGGTATACAGTACCAAGGACACTGAGGGCCCCACTCTCTCTCCTGCCACTTTGGGGGAGTCCCACCAGTGTGGGGCCCTTGGGAGGCAGCCTAGGACTCTTTCCTAGGAGTGAAAGGACAGTCCCCACCTGTTAAGTTGATTTTCCTTTTCAAAAAGAGAGAGCTTTGCTGATGAGGAGCGATAAGTGTCTTTCACTGGTGAGGAAAGGATTTTAATAAAGTCTGCTGATGACTCTTGCCCTGCTCCACAGAGATACAGAGGCTCATTCTTCTTCCCTTTAATAACCCAGCACGATGGTGCTGTGGCAGGCGCAGGCTCACACTCCTCTCTCCTCGCCCCAGTGCCTAGCCGGCCTGGTGCCCCCCAGCTCGGGCACTTTGCTTTCCTCAGGCTCCCTCCCACAGCTCTCTTTCCTTTTCTTCTCTCTTTGCTTCTCATTTCTCTTGGGGGGCCATGAGGCTGAGAAGGGCCTTATGGGATCCAAAGAGACAGACTAACTGGCAAGTGGAGAAGTAAGCACCCCGTTATTCTGGTGTTCATCACACAGGCCAAGGAGGTTTGGGTTAGCAAACAAAACATGGGCCTCAGACTTCCGTGTGTTTTAGAATCACTGGGGAGTTTATAAAGAAACAAGTCCAAATTCCACCTGAGTTCTCACGTTCTCACCCTTTCGGTTCTCCATGTCCGCGAGGAGTCAGGGCACCGCAGGCAACCTGGCCTCTCCGGACAGGTTCCTGCCTCCAGCTCTTCCACTAACCCCAACCAACAGCCTTTCCTCTAACTCCACCTTTTCCAGGATCCACTTAAGTTCTGAGTCACTTGGGTGGCTGAGGAATTTGAGCTGTAGGCCATGTTAAGGCAGGTAGCTAACATTTGTAGAGCTGATATTAAGAAATTGAGGTAAGCAGGGAATGCTGGCAAGCACCTCTCCCTTAATCCCCAGACTCGCTGTTCCTTGGCATGGGTCACCTGGGGCTCTGGCAGGTAAAGGCAAAGCAGGGCCCCAGGTCTGTGCTGATACCCCAAGGCCATCCCTGACCCCTCCACACAGCCCCAAATTAGACAATGCAGGTAGCCCAAAAAGGAGGAAGCAAAACTAAAGGGATCATCTTTTCCCACAAGAAGTTCAAAGGTCCTCAAGAAAAAAGTTCTGTTTTCCCAGGTGTCTCCTTGGCTACAATTAATCTGTTATCCCCTTGATAATCTTCTATGCTGCTCTACCTCACAGCCCTGACTTCAGTTCCCAAACCACCCTTCTCAGGCATGTAAGGTGTAGTTCCACTTGATGCCCTCTCCTTCATCCCATACCATGGCCAGCTTCACTGTCACCTCTCTGGATTTCACCCCTTGGTGATTTTCTGGCCCCTACAGCTCCTGTAACCACCACTACTTCCAGTCTGGAAGTGCTACCTTCCTTGCTAGCATTCAGTCCAGCCTTCTAGTACAAGCGCCATCGGTTACGTCTTCCTAAACCTCTGCTGTCATCTTGTATTATCGGCTTCACCATCTATACTGACTCAGCATTGCCTGCACACTGGGTCCAAACCCCCACCCATATCTTCCGCCACAGTACTGCCAATCTCCTCTCCTGCAGATCCCACAGGCTCTGCTCCCATCTCTCCGGCCACCAGGCCTTTTCTTAGGCAGTTTCCATCATCACACGTGCGCATCCCTCTACTTTCTCTAATCTGAATCCTGCCTCCCCTGTACAGTTCCGAACTCTTTGCAGCCTCCACAAAGCCATCTCTGGTCGAGCCTGTCTACTTCTAATTCCCTGATGCTCAGCATGCACGGTTGGCATCACACACTCTCATGCTTATTTATTGGTTGTCTTAGAATTATTCTAAGGTTGTTTCAGGTCTGTGTGTTTTCCTGTCCCCAGCCAGATGCTGTTGGCGTTTAAGAACAATAACCAGACCTTCTTGCTCTTCAGCAACCCCTCCCCCCTGAACACCAAGAGTGGCTTTAGTAACTCTGCATCAAATTGAAACAATTCCTAAATGACCATCCCTTTAATTACAATGAATGACTCCAAAGTCCAAAGCCAGTGAAGTGTGTGCTTTCTGGATGGAAATGATCAGATGATATAATGGGGACAAAGGACACAGGACTAAAAAGCAGGGCACCTGCTTTAGACCCTTGCATTTTTCTGCTGAGCAGCTGTGTGCCAGGGCCACTCACTCCACCTCTCTGTTCTGAGGGGTCAAACCAGATGTTCTGAGAGGCATTTTCCCATTCTCACACCCTATGATCTGTGTTAATCTAGCCACTTTCCTTCCTAGCCAATCATCAAGGGCACATGTGTCCCTCCGGACCTCATTTTACTTATGTGTGAAATAAAACTACAGCCATAGTAGCTAATTTACAGAGTTGTTGCAAGGATTAAATGCCACTGTTCTGAAAGCTCTTAACCTCTAGCCTGGCCCATGGAAAGGGATCTATAAATGGTAGCTGTTGTTGTCCGCTGGACAGACTTGGGGGAGTGGGATGTGCCCACAGGAGAAAAGAAGGCCATCCCCAGTGTCCTGGTCCCAAAGGAAAACAGAGAGTCCATGAAGTTATGTGAGCACTCAAGAATCAGGTTGGGCCCTGCCCGTCGACCATGCAGTGACTAGGGTGCCAACTGTGCCATGAATGACAGCACTGTGGCCATCGGGGGGTCACCCTGTCTTATAATTCCATCGATTTTCCCATTACCCTTTAATGCTGTGTATTAAAGGCTTTGCAGATCCACTCTGTTACCTTCTTTCTTTATTATCTCCAGAACCTGTCCAAATGCTTGGGAGGATTAAATAGCCTGGATGTGATAAACCTCTCCACAGGGTGAGGTATTCTCTTCCCTGGCAGAACTTGGAGGCCGGGAACCTTGGAGTTGCTACTGGCTCTCATGACTCAGGCTGCTAAGGACCTGTGGGGAACAAGGACTGCCTCGGGCTAAGTGAAAGCCCAGCCCTGGTCTCCATCCCTCTCCTGGCTGCCCCCTCATCTTACTGGTCTCAGTCAGCCCTGATAAGTAGCTGTCTATTTGATGCTCCCCTGCCCAGCTGCTTGTCTTACATCCTGTTGACCTTATCTGTCCCTGACTGAACCCCAAGTCCAGTATCTGGCCCTGCCTCCTTAAAGTCTCTGTTGAGTGAGTCCAGTTCGTGTTCTGGATCCTTCGACATTGTTTTACCAAAAAATTCTCATCTGAACTTCAGTTTGCCTTGATTTTCTTATTTATGAAATGGGGCTGGGGAGAGGGGGAGATAAAGTCATGGGGTTTTCTGAGCAAGCACTGCTATTATTTTTGAGGTATGACCAAAGATAATGAGGTTGATATTTCATACTACAATTCATTTATGCAAATTAATTTTCTCCTTTCACCTTGAAAA
This sequence comes from Uropsilus gracilis, assembly GCA_004024945.1. NCBI lineage: Eukaryota > Metazoa > Chordata > Mammalia > Eulipotyphla > Talpidae > Uropsilus > Uropsilus gracilis. The sequence continues at coordinate 153,225 of PVHY01000623.1, read as the reverse complement.
ACAAAACATCAATTCAAAGATGTGCTTACAATTCATTCTCAACTGGCATCCTGGTCTGCAAGTCCCTATCCTCTGAAGGAAGATATGAATTTGGGGAGTGGTCAATCAGAATCAAGTCTAGTGGACAAAGGAGGTGAACCAACAGAAAACTCTTGTCTTTCCTCACAATGATGGAAAGTAAGAAGATGACTTTATTGTTAAATTGGCAACAAGTACTATCTCAATGAGAGTTCTAACACATACTTTGGAATGAGTGTTTCTTCCCAAGGTAACAGGTTTGAAGGGAAATGCACTTAACATGAGGAGGTCTTTGGTCTACTGGTATATTAAGCAGGACTTTGTTGGTGGTGAGTGAAAAGCATTCTTAAGGGGATAATTCATTGTCACAGGGACTGAAAAACCAGTTAGGTCCTGCTTGGTTCAGGCATGATTGGATCCAGGAGCTGAAATAATCTATGTAGGAGCTGGCCTTTCTTGATCTCTTAGCACCTTTCCTGTGTTTTCTTTTCACTCTCAAGCAGACCTCATTCCAAACATGATGGGCCCCAATCTCTCAGTCTTCGGATTCCAAGGAAAAAAGTTTCACTTTCTTACTAATTTGAACAAAAGCCCCAGAATGGTTTTCTTAGCTTATGGGGTGCCTTCCCCTAAACCATCACCAAGGCCATGGGGATAGAATTCTCTGAGTGACCAGACCTGACTGTATGTGCTTACAGAAACCAGATTTACCCCATCTGGAAGGTTGACAAAGGAGTGGCTTCAGAGAGGGAGGAAGCAGGTCCTGGTACAAGAGCACCTGCTCACTAGGCAGATGAAAACAACAGACATCCACTGTGGCTTTTTTTAAAATGGGTTTCCTAGTTGTCATATTAAAGTGATAGAATCATGAAAGATTTCCTTTTAAAATTTTACCTTATTACTATATTGCAGTTCATAAAATAAATAGAAATGTAGATGTTCCTCTAAAGCAATTTATACTTGAGAAAATAGAAAGTTAACAAAATAAACAAAGAAACTGCTTCCTTCATTTCTGCTTTGCAGCTTAGGGAATCCTAGCACTGAAGTGGAGGGCATTTTTCTGAGGAGGTTTTCAGAAAGGTCTAACCAATTAGCATGGAGATGTTCTCATTTGTTCTCCCCTTTAATAACAGCTGGTTGGCATGTAGGGTAACACCCTGTGCTTATAGAACAGATAGTGGTTTTTGAGCATTTTTTTTTAAGGAAACAGAACCCTTCCTGCAAATGCCATCTCCCCAACTTATCAAGCAGATGACAGAGGAGCTGCTCTGGCTGACCTGGGCTAGGAAACCCAAATCCTATCTACTCAGCTTTCTCCTCCCCCTGCTCTCCTCCCCATGTTCCCTTAGCCCATGATTCATGACTGCAGATTCCTGAGGCTCTGGAAAATGCAATTTGAAAACCACTGGAATATAGCAAAGTAACTAGCTTGCTAAAACAAAGTCTGGGCTTTGTCTTCTGCACCAAAGTTGAGAAGAACACAGAGGGGCCGTTCAGTAAGTGCTGGCTGTTCAGATACCTTCTCTAGCTCATTTAAAGCCACACAACCTGGTGAAGTAGCCATTGTCCGCTTTTACAAATGGGGAAATTGAAGCTCATCAGGTTGTAGAATTGGAAAGACATGGAGCTGGTTTCAGGCCAGTTCCCTCTGATGTAAACACCCCATGCTCCTTGGACAGTCCAGGGGCCTAGCATATGCTGGGACCCCTCTTGGTGTGTTGATTCATGTTTCACCTCACAAAGCCCTTTCCTGACAGGATAAAATCCAAACAATGGAGAGAAATTACTACATGATATTATTCAAATTTCCAAAATATAGCTACCTAACCTGTAGTGAGAGAAATCAGAAATAGTGGCAACCTTTGGTGGAGCAGGGGCAGGGAGAACATAGCCGGGAAGGCACCTGAGGGAGCCTGTGGGTGTGACAAAGCCTGGTGGGTTTTGTAGCTTGATCTGGGAGATGATTCTGTGGTGTACGCATGTGAAAAGCATCAGGTTGTCCGCTTAAGATTTGTGAGTTTGTGTGAGTTATACCTCAGTGTGTTTTCCTTTTAAATCAAATCCTACCTTTTCAGAAAATTATCACTGTAACAGGAAGAAGCTATGGTTCAAGAAGGTGACTTGAGTAGGCCCTTAGTGTCAGGAATGACACCTTCCAAGGACTTTGCAATACCATCTTCCCAGCAGAGGGGTTCAGTTAAGACACTCTCAGTGACTTTGGTTGGGGGAGAAAATGTCCAAGGATCGTCATCCAGAAGGAACTGGATGTCACTCAAATGGGTTGATAAATTCAGATACTCAGAGACAAGATGTCACCCTTGCTCTCCCCCCCACCTCCCCACACCCCCATCCTCTTCGCCACTGTTTGGCTTTGACTTACTGGCCCCCCAGCTGTTCCTCATGTGTCCCTCTGTATGGGTGGGTGCCTGCAAAGACCTCTCTGAGTATGAGGATTGGGCACTCTGCAAGGCATGGGCTCAGAGTCAGGAAAGGCTGGTAGAGTTGGGAAGCAGGTGGAAGAAGGGAGCCAGGCCTTCCTAAATATCTTCCAGGACACTTTGTCTCCTGCCAGGAGTCCTGGCCTCTGTACCTGCTCTTGCTCAGGACCTCCTGGGCCAGTTCCCATGCACCCCAGGGAGTGGGTATCACTTTTCTCTATTCAAAGCCTGCCTGGGTCCTTAGCCTCTTCCCTTATACCATAAAAGCATTTTGGGTCCCATTATACAGGAGACCCTGGGAATATCCAAGAAGCTGGGAAACCATAGTCCCGGGACTGGAACAGCCACATAGCTGAGACAGTGAAATAGCAGCTGCCTTGGCATCAGCTGGGGACAGATCTAAGTCTGATAATGAATCACTGCAAGACCCTGAGCAAACCCCTGGCCTCTGGAACTGAGGTGCTGGCTTAGCGGCCTGTTCAGAGTGGAATGGCTGCCTCCTCAGAGCCACTTCCCACCAGGTTTTAGGAATTTGACCAACCCCAAATTCAAACTTGACCATGTGACTTTTTCACTTAAAATTCTCCAATGCCTCCTCCCCTTCCATCTAACAGCAAAGGGTTTTAAGCAAGAAAATAAGAGATATAAGAGAATTGGCATTTGAGCCAAGCACTGAAGCACGAATAAGATTTTAGCCCATGAGCAGAGTCCACTAAGAGGACGTAAGGGATCAGAAGTTAGAATGACTGAGTGGGAGAGATTGCTGCTGTCTGGACCAGAGCAGAATATTTGGATTTCATGGCAGGCACTGGCAACTGGTGGTGATTTTTGAACAGAAAAATAATCTGGCCATGACGGTTATATACATACACATATACACACAAACACATACATATACATATACATATATGTATTCACTATTCATATACTCTATATATGATGACTCAGGGAGAAAATAGGCTAGTAGGAAGGTATTTATTCAGTCCACAGGTATTTATTAAGTACCTACTATATGCCAGACATTACGCTATGTCCCAAGGAAACAGTGGCAAAGAGAATATGACTCCTGGCTTCCTTAGCTTTATCATCAACAGAAAATAATTGAGCAGGGTATTACCAAATGATGTGTGACATCAAGAAGTCAGTTTATAAGTGCTAATTTATCAGGGAAATTCTATCCAGTCTGGATACCTGTGATATTTCAGTTAAGACTTAAAGTATAGTCAAAGCAGGTACTGAGGAGGGGAGGAAGCATTCCAGGCAGGAACACACAGAAAAGGTCTCTGGCAATGGAAACCCTTAAAAATTTTCTGAAAGTTGATTATAAAAGCTCAGAGTGGAGACAAATTCTGCTAATGAAGCTGGAGAAGTGAAGATCAGGGTGGCTGACCCTCAAGAGCCTATGGGAAAGCTCACCCACCATTTGAAAGATGATCTGACTCTAGGAGACCGGCTGCAAGGAGGGGACCAGAAGGATGTTAGCAGCCATTTAGTAGGTCATCAGGATACTGGGAGGAAGATGGAGGCCTGACTGAGGCTGTAGGGGGAGTGGAGAGATGTTGAGGGATTCCAGGTCCTATGGAGACAGAATCTGCAGGGTTCAAGGGAGAGGGAGAAGGGGGATGTGGAGGAGAAGGGAGGCTGAGAAGGAACCCAAGGGTGCCTGGCTTGGAAATGACCATAACAGATCAGTGAAGGCCTCCTTCCCCTGGACACCCAATCCTGTGTCCCATGCTGTGCCCTTCTGCTGGACTACAAGCTTCTGACAGCCAAATAGTAGGCCCTGCTTTGCCCTGGACAACACCTTTCCAGGTCCTTCCAGGTAGGAGGTGTTCGGTAAATAGCTGCTAAATGAGTGGACGATAACTATCGAGGAAACCTTTGAATTGATCCCAACTGTGGCTACTCTTGGCCAGACCCAGCTTTCCTTTCCCCTCAGTACCACCCTGCCCCCACCCCCAGTTCTTCACTCCCCACTGATGACAGGTAGAAGCCAGGGCAAGGGGCAGAAGTGGCCTCAGGCCATAGTGCCACCTGGAATACTTAAAACATGAATTGCGAGTCAAGTGGCCCCTCTCACAGTTAATCGATGGCAGCATATCCTGATCGCTTTCATTATTATTATTTTCTTATGCATGTGTGATCGGGAGATTTATTGTTGAGGCTACAGAGGCAAAATCAATTATTCATGTTATAAATTAGAAAATGATTTATGTCTACAGGAGACGGGGCCTCAGCGAGCCGAGCCCATTACAGATAAGCTTTGCTGAAAGAACCAAGATTTATCTGTAAACTTCACAAATTGCAGCTCACCAATCCAGCCCTGCTCCCAACCCCTCCCCCAGGGCACCCATCCCTCTTCCTGAGTCTCTCTGTCTTTCTCGGTTGTCCACCAGCCTCTGGACTCCTATTTCCGCTCCGTTTCTCACTGATTCCTCTTTGTTCTTCTTTCCCGTTTTTACCTTTGACAAATACCCCGCGACTCGCTTGAATCTCATTTGGGGGCGGGCCCTGCTGAAGATTTTAAATAAACTTCCTGGTGTCTGGGTACATCTCTGGTCTCTGGGCAGTGGGACAAATTAGAACACAGACTGAAGACGAACCCTCTCCACTCAGTTTATCTGCAAACCTGTCAAGAGGATGAAGGACAGATCACATTTCTTGGAACAGCTGACTCCTGCCTGAGGGAAAAGACACCCAGTACCTAGCGTCTGCATTCCATCTTCCTCTCAGGTTCTTCCCAGGGAAGTTGGAGAGAAGCAGCTGTGTGAGGAGTAAAGTTTTGAAGTCAAATGGACAGGGGTTTGGGTCTGAGCTGTGCTGGGATGTTGGGTCGTATGGGTGACCATGGCCAAATGCAAGGCCTCCTTTTCTTCATCCCCAAAACGGGTTTCCAGCACGAGCCCTACCTCAGTATGGGAGGAGTAACAAAGATGGCGGGCATGAAGAGTGACAGGGTGGCAGCTCTGTGCCTGGCACACAGAACGTGCCCTCAGGGTGTTAGTTCCATTTGGGAAGATAAGAGATTGTAAATGAGACAGCCATCTCTCTGGCTCTGATCTCCTGTCCAATGACAGTGGATGAACTTCAAAGCGAAATTGCTCTGGGGTCCTGAAGGGACACGTATATTCAGATGACCCCGAATTTTAGTGACAGCATCATGAGTGTAGAGTCAAGGCTCTGCCCTCAAGTCAGAAAGCAGGGGTCACCAACACGCTCTCCCTTTCCGAGCTGTGAACAGGACAAGTCACCCAACCTGCTGTGTCATTTTCCCTCCTGTCAGTCGACAGGGATGGTATTACTTGCCCTCCCTGCCTTGCAGGCCTTTGTATCAAATGAAAGGCAGGCTCTAAGGTTGCTTGGAAAACTCTGCACCTCTCCACAATCATGATAACAATCACAGTATCACCTAACAGTGTTCTTATTGGATAACATTATAGGAGAAAATGCAAAACAGAGATTTGGCTCAGTTGGAGAGCAACCATGGCGCAGCTGTGTTTAAGAAGAATCAGTCTCTTAAGTGATTGAGTAAATGTGCCTGAAATGCCCTGAAATGGCCCCAAAGTGTTCTTCACATTCCACCAGGAGCAGTGGTGTCCCTGCCAGCCCACTGATGTCTGAGCCCCTCACCCCACCAGACCCTCAGGTCTGAGGTAAACATGAGGACATGAAGTGGTCTCACATGAGATTTGGTACAGTAGCAGGAAGCAGCCCAATGCTCCAGGCGCAGGGGTCACTCAGAGGCCTGGTCACACCAGGCACAGCAGCTGCCCTCTGGAAGCTTATGCATCAACCTGTAAATTGCAAACTGCAAGATTCTGTGATAGAGACATCCCAGGATCTAGGAGACCAAGGCAGCATCTCTGATCCAGGGAGTCAGGAAAACCCCATGAACAAGTGGGTCTAAGCCAAGACAAAGGAACCAAAAGGCAAATAGGGGTAAAAAGGGGAAAAAGGTGACCAGGGAAGGGGGTATGAATACCCTATGGCTGGAGTGCAGTGAGCCAGAGGTGGGTATTGGGTATTGGTGGTGTGGTAGGGAGACCGGCATGGGTCAAGTCCAAAACCACCTCCAGCTCTCCAGCTGAGAACCTGCCTGCTGTTGAGACATTGAATAAAGTAAAGTCTTGGAGCTCAACCCCCCGGGGAATAGCCTCGGCCTAAGAGACTCGATGGTTCTTCTTCCCAAGGACTGGGATCAGGGTTCTCCTTCAATGGTTCTATTAGAGAAAGACAGAGCTCCTCCCCCTGCACCATGGAAGATCACGAGAGACCAGAACACCCTGAAGGTCTCATAGTACCTGTTCGGCACTGTCCCAGGACCTGGAGCTCTTCCCCAAATCCATGAGCACCTGACTCTGGCCTGAAAGTCAGGCCTGAAAGTATTTTTTTCTTTCCTTGAATGGCTTTCTTTCATGTTCTTTCGGTTCATGGAAACCCTGTGACCCCTCCTCTCCCCATACCCATGAAAAAGCCTTCAGGTCCTTGCTTTGGCCCAAAAGAACCACAACCCACAGAGCCACCTCAAGTGCCACATGGGCACAGAGTCAACTGATGCCTCCCTATATGGGAACCAAGAGACCTCAGACTCCCTGAGGCTCCAATGATAGTCTCAGAACCTACAGGTTCAACTTTATTCTCCAAGGACTGCTGGCAGCTGTTTCCTTGGAGTAGCAGATATTTCCTCCAAAAGTCCCAGCGAGAGGATTCTGTACCCCCCTCCAAATCCCAGTGGCTCCACTGACCATGCCTGTGAGTCAAAGCCATCATCATGACCAAGCAGGCCCTCCAAGGATGGCCCCTTTCCCCAGCCGCATCTGTCCTCCAGCTGCGCATGCTTGCCAGGTCCTGCTCCACCTTCAGGACTTCCTCACACCCTCCCTTGCCATCAGAGTCCTGATTGTGCCTTATGACCCCCAGGAGGCCCCTGCAGGCACAGAGAAAGCACAATGGAGGAGGAAGAGCCCCAGTCTTAAATCTCAGCTTTTCTAGCTAACGGCTGCCTACCCTTATTTAAGACTAACCTCTTCTGGCCTTGGTCTCTCCCTGTCTTTTCCCTTCCAGGCAAATTTGGGATTTATAAATTTGGGCAAGAGCTAGGGTTTGGGGTTTAAACCTGATTAATGAGATGGGGGGAGATGCAATCCAGCAGAGAGAGAGAAAAGGGAGAGAGAGAGAGAGAGAGAGAGAGAGAGAGAGAGAGAGAGAGAGAGAGAGAGAGAAACATTTCAGAATGTAGTCCAGGCCTTCAGGAGCACAAAGCATGCCTAGAATAGGGCCTCGTCACCCACGTGGAGTGAGATGGCACCTGTGATAGTACATCTTCTTAGCTAGATTGCTGTACATCATGTAGTTATCATCTCTGGATGATCAAAGGAAGAAATTGAAGACTTTGGAGGGAGAGGAAGTAGCAGACGGACTCGTGACAGGAGCCATCGGCTGCTACTGGGACACCAACCAGCTTGCATCAGGAAGGGAGCGTCAGCTCCTGTTGGAGAGGAAGGTACAGGAACTTGATGAACTAGCTTTGGCAACGCTTGGTTACCTTGTCCTGCCAATAAAGTCACCAGGATTGAAAAATGGAACCAACTCCCTCCCTTGCCCTTGTCCTTGAGTGTTCTGTGTCTGGGCTCTGTTCTTTTTGCTGCCAAATTACCTTTGTTCCCCTCGCTCAAAAAGCTGGTGATGAAACGACCCCCCATGTCAGTAATACAGCTGAGTTGAAGTGTTAGGGGCTCCAATTGTGCTGGAACTGAAGGTGGCTAGACTCACAGGGGAGGGAGCTGGGTCTGAAGGGAAGGGACTCATTTCATTTCTCATCCCAGGTGAGAGACCATGGAGAAGGCTTTGTTTCAAGACAGAAGGGAGCCAAGATATTTATTAGCACAGCTCCAGAATCAGATAGACTGGAATGGAATCCAAGTCCTGCCACTTAGTCACTGGGCAAGTTAACTTAAACTCTCTGGACTTCATTGTGCTCATCAGAAAGATGGGGGGAATAATATCTAAGGTGCCAAGTTGTTAAAGGATTAAATATGGCAACTTGTTCAACACAATGCCAGATGTTATACTAAGTGTTCTTCAGGGTAACCATTATTATTAGCAACCTCCCAGCTGAACTGTGAGCCTTTTCTCAGAACCATGTGAGAAGGTTAGGAATTACAAGACCGGTGCTCTAACCCCTGGGCTATCTGGTCTCACAAAAAAAGGTTAGGAATTAAAGTAAAACAAACTGGGAGAAAGAAGGTAAGATTGACATTTGAAAGATAATTATGATAAAAAAAAACTGCTCAAGAATCTGGATACCCTACATTGAACCCCTTTGGCAAGTCATCAACGGGGAGCAGGTAGAAGAACAGCACAGTCAACAAGATTCATCCTGCCTGCCCCATGGGGGTGCAGCTAGGGTGTTGCAGAGACTGACTAGGAGCCAGGCTGCTGTGATAACTGAGCCTGAGGTTTTCCTCTTTAAAAGGACCTTGTAGTCGCTACACAGAAAAATGCCCAGTGCAAATGTAAAAGGTGCTTGATCCATTTTTATTGAAAGGAAGGGAGGTGACAAGGACAACGGGAGGGAAGGAGAAGGGAGTAGAAAAGGAATGCAGAGTAGAAGGGAGGAAGCCAAGTGGGAGCAGCATGAGGGTCCAGGCTGGCACTAGTTCCATCTGTGATACCTGCCAGGTGAGCAGACTGCATCTGGGTGGCCGCCCTGCCTCAGTAGCCTGACTGTGAGTCTGATCTCCCTCCATGCTGCGCAGAGATCTATGCTGGGTCACCATGCAGATCCTGGCCACCTCCTCACTCAACCCCAGGCATAGGTGGGGGCAGGTAGGAACGAAGAACCCCCAGGTGGCTTACAGCCTCCCTCCTCCACTGACCCTAAAGATCCTTTCAGCTGCCATCCCAGCTCCTCTCCTTGCTTCACTGCCCAAGCAGCTCATCAGCTCACTGTCCCTCAGGCTCCCAAGCTTTTCACAGCTCTGCAGCATTGGCCTGTCTCACCCTTCCTGGGGAGCAACATTGTCTGAAACCTCCCACACCCCAGTGCCAGCTTGTAACTGCCCCCCTCCCCTTGTTGAATGCCCGCTCACATTCCTTACCAAAGTGCTTTCTCCCCTCCTCTGGATGGTGACTCTATCTAATTTTGAATTAAACCAGAGTATGCGGTTCTGTCTTGTGTGGGTTCTTGGACATCCAGAGTCTCCTGAAGCATTCCCTCCCCCAAGCCACCTCCAAATGTAATCATGTCCTAGAACATTCTTCACTCTCCAGGCCACCCCACCATCCACCCTTCTCCTCTTGCCAAAGCCTGCAGATGATGCTTCCATAATCCCTGCGTTTAGATGACCTCTTTTAATATGGATGGCACATAAGTTCCAGCTCAGATGACACTGCCTCCGTGAGGTCTTCCCAGAGCTCTGCATCAGGATGGATCACTAGCACTTGGTTTGCAACACCATTGAAGGGGGAGACCCAGGTACCTGCTAATTAGGCTCAATCACCTGTCTTCCTCCTCACCCCACCCCGAATCTAACTTTATATCTAGGAACCGCCTTTTATATGCAGTCTTTGCACCTGCCCTGTTGCTTGGAATATGGTAGAGACCACAAGAATATTTCTTGAATTTGCTAAATAGTGGGCACTGATGGTTTGACTCTCTTACCAGGCACCCTATTCCCTCAGAAGGTGAAAGGCTGTGTTGTCAAGAAGGCCTTTGCTTCAGAGTCACAACTTCCCAGGATGGAGCAGTGGTCAGGGACTTTGCTCTCTGGTCCTGTGCATGCAGGGAGTGGCCCTGGATGTGCAGTCCCATCTGTCCTTGCACTGCCAGGTCGCGGCTGTTATCCACAGCGGTACTGATGTCCACTAGGACCTCGCGATCATCTTCATTCCCTATGCAGAGATAACCACTTCATACTTGCCCCACCTCCCCACCCACATTTTCATTTATATAGTTTACTTTTTACTTTTCCCTCTTTGGAGAAAAGACATAGCTTGTATCTATTTGTCTGTACAATTACTAAGGAATCGTCTAATTTAAGCAGCACGCATCTTTGTCCCTTTCCCAATTTCCAGTTTCCTTGTTGATGATGCCTTCGGGTTAAACACTTCAGTATTGTTGCCTCTTCAGATTCACTCCTTTCCTGGGCCCAAGAAATCAATCGATTCCTGGGGGATGTTTCTGGACTCATTCCTTCCTTCTCAATTTTAGAGCTCCCTTCCTTCTCAATTATATAGTTGCTACTGCAGAAGAGGATGTTACAACCCAAGGTCCCATGGTCCAGGCTGATTTTAAAGATGGGGAGACAGCTCAGATGTCAGTTCCCTCCCCGGGGTCACACTGGCAGTGAGCGAGTGCCTCATGAGGCAGTGTCCGAATCTGGTACCTTTATTCAACTCTGTATTCTCAGAGCCTGGCGCAGTGGCACACAGCATCACGCTTAACCAGCACAAGGCTGATGGCAGAACGAGATTCTGTGCTGAGTCTTCTGATGCCTCGCCTCGAGCTCCGTCCACTCTGCAGTGCAGTGGCCACCTGGCTCGTCTCCCAGCACCAGCCCATCCTTTGTCATCTAAACTGTGCTTCAACATCCAACAAATGCTTCTTTGACAGGCTGTTCTGCCTCAGAACTTCACACGGGCTCTTATTCATTGATTTCTAATGAAACATGCCTTCCCTTTTTTCTCAAATTATAGGGGCATTAGTTTTTTTCTTTCAAAAAAAAAAAAAAGATGGAATGGTATATATAGTTGAGGGTGATCGCAAAAAGAGAATGGGCTTTGACAGCCTAAATTCATGAATATCTAGACCTGATCTCCTGGCAATGAGATCCCAAGTCAGGAAATGATGAGCTGCTAGAACGGGCCTGTTGGGGATGAGGAGGGGTGGGACAGAGGCAGTGGGGGGCCAGGCAGGAGAAGGTAAAGAAGCCAGAACTGAGGAAACCTTAGTTGTGTCTGGGAGCTCAGGGGTCCCAGCCAGGAGCTGCCTCGCAGTTGGTGAGTTCTGACCTTTCTTCCACCAGCAGAGGAAAGGTCACGAGGGAAGCCAGCTTCATAATGGAAACCTGGAAGTGATTTCTCACAGGTTGGCATCTCCACTGAGTGCTTCTGTGTGTGGGGGTCTGGAGCAATGGAAGGGCTAAAGGAAGGGCCCTCTTCTGGCCTTACTGGTCAAGCACCTAAGACTGGGCTCTTCTGTATCAGTTTTCTTGGGCTACCAGGCAAAGTATGAGATACTTGCCAACAAAGTACCACAGATTGGGAGGCTGAACTATAGAAACCTATCTTTCATACTGCTCTGCTCAAGGTGTTAGCAAGGTTGCTCCTTGGCTTGTGCCTGTGGCTCTTTGTCTTCAGATGCTCTTCCTTTGGGTCTGTGTCTGCGCCTCCTCTTGGTATAAGGACATCAGTCAATTGTATTTCGGTCCCTCTGAAGACCTCATTTTAACTTTGTTGCCTCTTTAAAGGCCCTAATCCCCCATCACATGGCGTGGTACTAGGGGTTAGGACTTTTAACATGTGACTTTGGGGGAGAACAGAATTCAGCTCATGGTCTCTTCTCAGAGGACAGCATCCAGGATGGTGTGGATATTGGAATAAAGCTGCAGAAGACTGACCTGACTTCTCCTAAATATGTATCCTTGAGCCTGGAGGTCTTGGAGCAGCAGCTGATGAATGTCCATAAGCTTAGGAGTTTCCAGTTAAAGCACTTGTGGTGTCCTCATCACCCTCCCAGGAGAAGCAAACTCAATTTAGATGGAGACAGCCAATGTTCATCTGGACAGAGCCAGGGCATAAGACTCAGTTGTTGTTCCACTGGCAAATAGACTTTGGCACCCCAAGTTGAAGAGAACTCTCAAGGATGAAGGTTGGGTGCCAGATTAGCAGTTCATTCAGGAGGATCAAGATAGTGGAACTAGAGGAGGCAGCAGGGCCAAAGACCCTGGGAACAGAGACCTGCTGATAGATGGATTATGTTAACCCTGCCATTTAATGGTCTCACTGAATTATACCCCCCACCCTATAATTTGGTAGTTCTGCCCACTCTGGCTCTGAACACAACCATGTAATTTGCTTTGGCCAATAAAATGTTAGCAAACACATGTGCAAGCTGAAACTTGAAGAATGCCTGTGTGTTTCCATTCCTCGTGTGCCAGGGCTTACAGGTCACGTTCTCTGCCATGCATGAGAATATGTCCGGGCAAGCCTGCTGGACATCTGACAGAGAGCTACATCATCTCCTCTCAGTCATCAAAAATGCCCAGTTACAGCCATTCTACCATTCTATACCATCTTACCTACCATTCCATAAATATGAAGGAATCCAAACATTATAGGAAAACCTTCGCAGCTGAGCCCATCCTTGATTACTGACCCACCTCTAACCAAATTAGTTCTTATTAAGTCTTGGGGTAGGTTGTGAGACAATGTTTTTTTGGCAATAGAAAACTGATTTGAGACATGGCAAGACAGGCAGCATGCAAACGCCAAACAAAAGTCAGTGATTTGGAGACTTTCCACTGAGAGAGTCTAGATCCGAACACCCTAAAGAATCACCATCACATGACCAGAGACCAGAATGAAAGCAAAATTTGAATCCTGATGGCAAGGCAGCTTCCTCCCTACTTCTGAGCATCCCCAAGTCCTATCCTTCATCTTGCCTTCAGTTAGGGTGATTTGGACATTTGCTAAATTTCCATACTAGATTTTCATAGGTCTTGGTTTTTCTCACTGTCTCACCCTTCCTCCCTATCTCATGGGGGTGCCAGAAAGACACAGTGAGCTGAGAGTCAGAACTGGCTCTGCTACTGCTGAGTGACCTTGTGCAGCTCAGCCCCTGTCACTGAGACTCAGTGTCATTGCCTGTGAAGTGAGAGGTGGGGCAAGGTGATGTGATATCCCACCAACTTGGATAGTTGAGGGTCTCTGTCATTTGTGACCCCACGTCTTCAGTGCCTTGAAGGTGATTTCCCTTCACCTTTCACTCTTCAGTTATTTCCTTTGCCTTCCAGTAAGTATGCAGCTTGTTCCAGCTACCCAAGGAATGAAGCATTAAAAACCTATGCATTTCTGGTGTCATCTATTATCAGCTTCGCCTCATCATCTATTAGGAAGGAACATTCCCCCTTATCTTCCTCTTGTTCCTATTGTATTTTAAAGAATGTTTTTCTATTTTCTTTGATGTGTTTTGCAGGTTGCATCTCATTTCTTTCTTTGATTTTCCTCTCCTTACATCTATAAATTCTGGCTATTTCTTTGTTCTCTTCTTGGGCAATTGGGCCAAGCTTTCTGTTTTTGCCTTTCCAACTGGCAGATCTGTTCCCTCTGCAGTTTTTTGTTGGGCCAATGAGATTCCTTCTCATCACTTACCAATCTTGCTCATGTTGGAGTTTTTTCATGAGTCCTTAATTAATTCTGTATGCTGGAAAGCTAGTTGATAGTCACAACTCTGCAACTGAGTGAGTGACCTTGGACAGTCACTTAGCATCTAGGAACCTCAGTTTCCTCACCTGTAAAATAGGGAAGTATCACCTGCTCTTACTACCTGCCAAGTTGTTATGAGACTTTAAAGAGAAGAGCCTTTGGTAAACTGCAGACAACTGAAAAAAACACAGAGGTCATACTGTGTCTAGAGGTCTATATAGACTTGAGCTTCTGCCTTAGAAAGATGAACTCTGCATGTAAAACCAGGAATCAGACTGCTCTTTGTCATGAAGAGACCACTGAGTAAGACCGTTTGCCCTTCCTGTGTTCTTTCCTACTCCACCTCCATCTCAGAACACTGCCTAGAAAGCCCTGATCTAATTGCCTAAGCCTGGGCATTTCTACTAATGGGCCCAGAGCATTTACCATTTTTGTTTCTCCAGTTTTATTCCCAAGTATCTTCCTTCTTGTTCATTTTTTTAAACTTTCTTACATCAGTTTTCTTTACTTCATTTTAGTTTTTAGAGACTAGGTCTCACTATGTTGCCCAGGGTAGTCCCGAACACACAGACTCAAGTGATCCCTAGCCTCAGCCTCCCAGGTAGCTGGGATTACAGGTGCATGCCACCATGCCTGGCTATTTTTTTGAGACTAGGTCTCGCTATGTTGCCAAGGTAGTCTTGAACCTGTGGACTCCCAAATAGCTGGAATTGCAGGCATGCACCACCATGCCAGGCCATACTTCTTGTTCTTTAAGACGTCCCTTCCACACTTTAGAAGATGCCTCTTGAACCACAATTCTCATATCTTGTATGCCCTTCACCCCAAAAGGTAAGTCTTGAGACTGAGGCTGAACAATCAAAGTATGTGAACTTGACCTAAGGAGGCCAATCATAATCTCATCCATGATCATTGCATGGAAATTGAGAGAAAAAGTACTTCTTCCTGGCAGCCAGATATCTATCTTCATGTGATGAGGGTTGTTTTCAGAACATAGCAAAGCATAAACTTAGAGTTAGAGAAATAGCAGAATCATGGTGAAACTGGGCACCCCTTTCCCATCCTTGGATTGTATGCAGCCAGTCCCTCTGCCCCTCTCCCTTGAGGTTGCAGCAGTTAGACCCTTGGGTAGTGGCGATTGACCCCGCCCCTACCCCACCCCCTTTGGGCGTGGCAGTTAAAAACTGGGGGAGGAAGCAGCTGGGGGAGATTTGTAGGAGAAACAGAGAGGAGTTTAGGGCCACGTGAATCTAAGAACTCAGAGGTTTTGGCACTTGGAGAAGGACGCAGGAACAGAGTATTCCTGGGTGCCTCGAGCATCAGCATCGGGCCCTGAAGTGAAGGGAGAAGCCCGTGTGAGGGTGAAG
Organism: Uropsilus gracilis; assembly: GCA_004024945.1. Classification (NCBI taxonomy): domain Eukaryota; kingdom Metazoa; phylum Chordata; class Mammalia; order Eulipotyphla; family Talpidae; genus Uropsilus; species Uropsilus gracilis. The sequence goes on along the minus strand of PVHY01000623.1, from coordinate 137,975 downwards.
GAGAGGCGACCTGGAGGAAGTGCTGAGTCAACCTGCAACCCAGAGAGACCCTGAGTGCTTACCTCTGAGGTTTGGAGGGGCAAAGGGGCATCATTTGGACTGTGTTTAGGACTATTGGGCTAAAGGGTGACTGGAATAAGATAACTGGCCATTTGTGGCTTTTAAAAGAAACTTCATTTCTTGATTAACTTTGCTTGTTAATAGTTTTCTTGGTTAACTTTCCTTGTTAATAAAATCCCTTGTAAAGCTGCATTTTGAGTGGCAATTGCTATGCGGGGGTGAAACAGACCTGCAGTTTATAAGTTGGAGGCTTTTCCCTCCTTTTTTGACCCGATTTCAATGGTGTAGTGTCTTCCCTACCTAGTAATCAGCTTTTTTGAAACTAGATGCATACCTGTGCTTCCTAGGCTGGAGTGCTAACCCTTTTGGTTAGATCTTTGAGGTTGGAGAAATCTCTGACTAATGCACCTCATATATGGAAAACAGTTCTGGAAACCTGCTTTTCCTGTTTACCACCAGTTACCAGTTGGTACTGTCTCAGGGTCGAGATGGTATGAAGACACTTGGAGGAATAAGGGGAGCAAGGGAGTTGATGTTTTCCCTAATAAGCTCAAGTAGCTAAGCTGTGTGCAGACAAGTATGATCTTCCTTTCTGCTGTGGCTTAATGGGTGAACCATAAGAATTTAGAAAGACCTTCCCCTCCCCACCCAGTCTCCAGAGGTAAACAAGCATGGCCTTGATCCTGTTCTTACTTACAAGTCATGTGATAGGGGACCCATGCCCTCTCTGGGTTCCTATCTTACAGAAATTTGAGAAAGAATGTATGTACACAGTATAGATCATAGTAGCTACTCAATAATTGGTACCTATTATGAAATTTCCTAATCTTTCAAAATTCAGCTTTCTAAATTTAAATGGTCTTTCTTTTTTGTGTTCCTTTTTCCATTTTTCTTGGCAACCTATATTGTAATCGTTTTGGGTCATTTCCTCTAAGGTTATCTCCAACTTTTAGAATACTCAAAAACTTCTCTATTTTTATTGGATGCTGCCTGCACATAATAGGCCCTTCGTGAATGTTTATGGAATGAATGAGTCAGTGAACATTGAATTGAAAGTGCATTCACCTCAATATGGCTCTGCCTTCAGCACCATAGAGCTGTCCGTGGTGTTCTGCAACTAGGGCGTCAAGTCAGAATTTAGAACTTAAATATTGATTGTCTAGCATGCTGTTTTTTCTTTTTATTGAGATAATATTAATTTACAGTTCTGTTTAGATTTTAGGTATACACTCTTTCACCTTAGCAACCTTGCACTCCACATCAGAGTCACCACCAAATAACCCATCAGCACACACTATCAAGCTGTTCCTTCACCTTCCTTCCCCCCGGCTAACCATTATTTTGTTATCAGTGTCTAAAGGCTTGTTGTTGTTGTTTTACTGATTGTCTAGGAGACTTTCCTTAACTACTTAAAGTATAATATCTGGTATCTCCAACCCAGGCACATTTTTCTCAGTAAGAGGGAAATTTTCAAGTTTCATTTTTTTCCTCATGCAAATCACCCAACAAACTTCATGAACATTATGTGCTAGATAGAAATATATCCATATATGAGGATGTATACTGCCCTCAAAGAACCTATGGACTCCCAAAAATAAGCTTAAAAATACTTTCCTCTATATATTTCAAGATACAGTGTCTGTTCCATGGAGTTAAAAATAGAATCACATCACATAAAGGTGGGGAAATTGAGAAATCATCAAGTGCTACTCTATTTCCTATTCCACCTTCCCCCACTACAATTTATAAATGTAAAGAGTGATGACCCATGACTCCCAGGCCACACTTCTATTTTGTTGTTTTGTTTTGAAAAAATTCCATGCACCAATATTCATGTATTAAAATGGCCCCATCTTTGGAGTCCTGAGAGGCTATTAGAAGTTCCTCATATTTTTTTCTCTGATCAAGAGCCCTCTGGCACTTCTTTTCCTCTCCCCTCTTCTCTATCAGATTGCTTGTGCCTTGCGTTCAAGGTCATGCCATGGCTCTTTCACCTTTTCATGCACTTCTTGCTATCCTGGTCTTTCAGATTAATCTGGCTGCAGAACTGTTCCAGGATTTCAATTATACATATTATATCACAGCCACCAACAACACCAAGAACCCCTCTAGGGGAAGATATATTGTAGATTTTATTCTGGGAAGTCAGAATCTCCCTGACTTCCTGAAAGAATGTTCTGTCCTTTGCCCCATGATTTTTAATATAGAGTGCATTTGCCATTCTCTTCTTCCTTGCGTAAAGCAGAAAAAGTCCTCCACCCCATCTCATTCAGGGGCTATTACTAGACAGGAAACTTTTATCTGACCCTCAAAAAGGGAAAGAAAAATAAGAATCCAGGCAAGATATTCAAGATATTTTTACACTGCCCCTTGCACACAGAAATCACCCATTATTCTCCCACTCCCACGTTAGGCTGGTCTGCTTGGAGTTCTTTAATGTAAATGTCTCACCCATCCTAACTGTTGCCCATTTCTGGTAGGGGTTTTCTGAGAGAAAACTGTGCCCAGAGGAGAGGAGGGCAGAGATGAAGTCTGTGAATACTTATTAGTTTACTACTGGTTCTCTCCCTCACCAAAACACAAGCTCCATGAGGACAGAAACCAACTCTGTTTTGTTCACATTGTTTACCCAGCACCTGGCACAGAACACATTTAATACATACTTGTTGAACGAAGAAATAAATAAAACTTGAAGAAGAGGAAAGGAAATCAGAAAGGCACTTCCCCACACGCATGTTTCTGTCTTGTAGCTAATGGAATGAGATGGATGAGAGGGCAGCCAGTCCTCAGAGGCTTGTCCAAAGGGCCTTCGTGCTCCCTCTCCTTACCCAAAGACCAGGGTTGCTTCTCTTGATTTCTGATCCAGGACTGACATTCGTCCTCAGGGAAAGACACACGGGCTGCTACTCTCTCTCCTTATCCTTGTCCAATCATCTGTAACTGTGACAGATGGCAGCCTGGGAGGGCTGCATGTGAAAAGGGGCAGAGGTAGTAAAATAAAGACCAAGGCAGAGAAGAAGGAGCTGCCTCTGGGTTTCAGAGTCAGATCATTTCTGAGTTCTGACTAGGCAAAAATGGACAAAATTTTCTTTGGTCTTCCACACAAGCTGATCTCTCTCTACAGCCTACCTTGTGGGGTTCTGGAGATGTGGGTGGTTTGGCCAGCCTGTAGCTGCCTATATGCAAGGCATTATAAATTTCTTAGGGGAATTGGGCAAGTACTGAATTTCAGAAGTTATCTCAACATCTTTAGGAATGCCCAGAAGTGTTATGGGCTCTGCATGCCTTAACTTGACAACTAAGCCTTTAATACTTGACATTCAAACTACTTTTCCAGCCTCATGGCTTATTACACTGCCTCGAAGTCTCATAGGATTCTTTTTATGCCCACCATGATTTTTTCAGGAAATTTGATTGACTACTTCTAGACTACATACAGAGGAGTAAATTGGGCAAGAATAGCAACAACTACTTTATCAAAGAACAAAGAGAGAGGTAGCAGATCAGTTGTCAAGACATATAAAACTATATGCATTTAAATAATGTGGTACTGGCTCAGATATAAAGAAGATAATGAAATAGAACAGAATCCAGAAATAGTTCTGAATATTTAAGGGAATTTGGTATGAAGAAGATGTTATTTTTAATTAGTGATAAAGGATCAACAATTTATTAAATTGTTTTGGAACAGTTTAGCAGCCATATGGAGAAAAATAAAGTCAGATCCCTACCTCACACCATGACATATATTCCAGACAAGTTATAGCTTGCAAATACTATCCATTGTACTGCTTACATTTCCTGAAATGTGAGTTTCTTTAAACTTTCACATCCCTCTTCCTTTGTTGAAAAATCTCTAGAATATCACAAGTCATAATTCTGCTCCCATCTTCCTTCAAACTATTCTCCCCTGAGCTAGCCCATTTTAAATGAAGTTTATGAAGCCCCTCCACAATGAAGTTTTTCTTATCTTTCCATTGATTAGAAGGTTCCATTGGATTAGAAGGACTGGACCTATATCATATGTCTATATATTTATCCCCAGAACTAGAAATATTCATTGCAGGATAAAGAGACTGATAAATATAAACTTGCAACAATGATTGTGGCAATGATGATGGTGGTGACAATGATGAAGAAGCTTAACTGAATGTCTTAGAAAATAGGATGGATGATCTATGAATCATATACAAAATGATCTTCATCAAGCTTCTTAATTAGATTGAGAGTCAGAACTTCAAGTTCAGTTCCTTTTCTGATATCTATCATATTTTGATTTGGAGTAAAAAACTTAAAATAACATTGCCAACAAAGGTTATTCAAGATCATCAATGACCTATACTCAAGATTAAAATGCTTCCATTTGAAAAGAAATAGTAAAATGATAGAAATCAATTTTTAAAACCCTCATCACTAATTAATTAATTTAAATGTATCTATTGAGCAAGATATAAAAAGCTAAGTTCAAAGTAGCAAGTCTCAAAGGCTATATAGCTGTATAAGCCAAATTCTAGTTCTGTGATTAAGAACATGGGTTTGAAATCAGAAATAATGTGCATCAAAATCCTCGTTCTGCCACTTTTTGTCTGCGTATATCATTTTACCTCTCTAAGCCTATTTTTCCTCATTCATAAAATGGAGATAATATGAGTATCTATTTTATTAGATTGTCATGAGAATCAAATAGAAAGTATAAAAGGCACTTAGCACTTAGCATCATGACAGACTTGTAGGAAACACTCAAATAAGCTATTAGTACTTTTATTTGGTTATAGAACAATAGTTTTCAATTTTCAATTTGTGGGCTATAGATTCTAGTGGGGCCTCAGCATTTTTTTGAAGGAACCCCAACTCTGCATGACAACTAAGGAAAAATCTATAGAATGAATAACATGTCTCTCATACATGTATCTTACCATTTTTTCAAATGGATATAAATGCTGCTATAATGAAAAAAAACTGAACTAAGATAAGAAAGGAATATCATTGTTCACTTTATCATTTGATATTTTCCCAACTTCTAAGCTACAAAAAAATAGTTTAATATGAAGACATTGAGAAATTCTGCTTTTTATTCCCTGGGAAACTCAGAAATATGTGTGAATGGTAGGCAAAGGATTCTAAGCGACCATGCTCTGCATATGAGTTTTAAGAGAAAACCCTGAGGTTAGGGGTTTGAGTTGGAGGATTTGAGTTCTCCTACCTGTAATGTCTCACGATTGGAGCCAAATGATAGGGGTCCTTCCTGACATTGGTGCCCAGCACAGGGTGGTTGTACCTGGAGAATTCTCCAGTTTTCCCAGTACTACCTTACAGAAAAGATGGAACGCTCCCAGCAGAAGGGGGTCTACTGGAGAAGGGTGCTGGCAAATAGAGACCCAAGGAAAAGTTAAAGGGCAACTTCTTAATAGAGCATGAGGGGGTTGTAGTTGTGAAGGGCAACATTAAGATTGATTTCCCTGCAAAGTGCCTTTTTCGTAAATGCTATCTTTGGGTGTTTAAGTGGATAATCTTTATTTTCAGGAACTTTTCTAAGGGAATTGGACTTGACATTCAAGTACTGGAGTTTTACCTACTGAAACTTTTCCCATTGGTCTCTGGTGACTCAATATTTTGACCTCCTCTAAAGTTATTGTCAACTTTATATTTTCCATCTAAAATAATCCAGGCATCTGTTGGAAGATATGGCAGAAAGTGCATGTAGAAAGAGCCAGGATCTTTGCATCTCATAGGGCAAAGTTCATACACCCTACTGGTGATCAAGGGTGAAAAATCACAACCTCCAAAGCTGAACAGTGAGTGGGGAAATTTCAAGAAATAACAGTTTTGTGAGGTTCCTCTCAAAGACCATACCAGGTCATGATCTCTTCCTCTGATCCTCAAAGCGCTGATACTAGCTAATGCCACACTCTACTTATATGTAACCCAATTTAAATGCATCATTTAAAGACAAACACAGCTGTTTGTACAATAAAGACAAGTATTACATCCCAGGGTGCTTGTGTATTTGGGTGCATGCCTGAGTCTTATTTCAAGCACAAACAGCCCAGCTTGAATCATTATAAGACTTTATCATTTGCAATTATACACATATACACATATAGACCCTCTTCCAACTACCTCCAAATACCCTGGAGACTTTAAAAGCACTCAGCCAGGATTAAAGGACTACCTAGAACAGGGTTAAACTCTGCACCAGATTGAAAGAAAACATAGGTTCAGTAGCTAAGCCAGTTGGCCTATATCAAAAGTCCCCACAGCCACAACATTGGCAATGTCCTGACAAAGAATGACTCAACATTGTCAAGAATTCAGAAATAGCTAAAAACAAAAATGAAGAAGTCTACCTGCTAGCCAAGGGTGATTCATTCAACCTAGAAAATGATGTTCTGACAATAAAAGTCAATGGGCTAAAAGCACGACATTCGTTACGTTGTGCTGACCCCCAACACCGAACTGAAGGTCCCTGATCATTTCTATAACCAAGGAGCTGGATGAGTCCTGAGGCCATCATGAATTCATGCTGCATCCTGGGCTCCTCCTCTGGGATTGTGTTAAGGAACCACCTTCCTTGTTCTCCTGTAGAATTAACAACTCCCAGGAGGGGAGATGGGAAGGATCTGTGTTGAAATCTTGAGTCTATCACTTATTTGCTCTGGGACTATGGGCAAACTTCAGCCTCCACATTTGTAAAACAGGGATGATAGCATGAATGTTGCTGTTGTCTCTGATGATTTAACAAATATTTACTAAGCATCTACTCAGCACCAGACCCTAGGAAGAGGGAGTTTAGAGTAGAGAGCCAGCTATGTGGTCCTTGTCCCCATAGAGCTCTTATTATATAAGTTGTGGAATAGTGTGTGTGAAGCAATGGCCCATAGGAAATGACAGCTATTTGTTATGATGGAGACCTAGGAGCCTTACTGCTATTTTGGGGGAGAGGATGCTGGAGGGAGAGAGCATGAGAAAGGGCCCCAAAGGACCTGGGAAAGTGGGGCAAGCTAAAGTTCTCCCTCAATAGAAGAAATAAGTTTGTTGTTAATCCCTTAGTGGGTGCTGACTTTAAAGCAGGAACTCTTCAAGGCTCAGTTGGGGTAATTAGAATCCGCTCAACCTTGAAACCATCCTGATAGCCATATATTGTCCTCATTTCACCCATGAGGGGGTTACATCTCAGAGAGGCTAAGCACCTTGCTCAAGATCACACAGTTAGTGAGTGATGGAACTGGAACCAGTACCTGAGTCTGTTCAATGCTAAACTTCATGCCATTTATCCCTACACCTAGCACCTATCTACCCAGCTCCTGAAAAAAGATATGAAGACCTCAAACTCTAAAGGAGGTAGCCTTTTTCCTGAGGTCCCCATCACTGCTAGAGACACTGAGTCTGCTTTCCGTCTGAATAATCATTCTTATGTTCATTTGGTAAACATTTATTAAGTGCCAGGCGCTGTTTTGGCTTTGAAGATACAGCAGTGGACAAGGTAGACAAAAAATCCCTGCCCTCATGACTCTTCAATCCTAGAGGGCTATAAAGAATAAATAAATATGGTAGTTTAGAATATATATGGTAGGAGGAAAATATAGTAGGTTAGATAGTGGTCAGAGTTAGGGAGAACAATGAAGCAGGGAAAGAGGTGAGGGAGGTTGGCAGAGTCGTAGTTCTAAGGCGCAGTCAGGGGAGGTTAGAGAGTCAATACAGCATTGAGAGTCAAGCCACACAGCATTCCAGAGGAAGAGGAAGAGTCCAGCGAAGGGTGGAATCATGTGTATGTTGGCTTCAGACATGCCATGCACATGGGGTCACGGGAGCCATGGGCATGTGCCTGCAGAGCACCAGCTACAGGGACAGGATTGACAAGCTTCCCAGTGCTGACTCATAGACCCACTGCTCAGTTGGCACCAGGACCCTGTGTCCGTGGGCTGCTCTCAGCTGATGACTGAGCACAGCAGGATGCCTTCACAGGCTCAGGCCCTGGAGGCCAGGGACTCCTCAGACAGACAGCCGGACTCCAGGACACCCTGACAGCCTCGCTGAACCTTCCCTAAAGGCAGGGCAGTCATGCATCCTCTGGCCCAGTCTTCCCTCCAGCGCTCTGGTCACAATGGCATTGCTTCTCAGCCTTATTTGGCTCCCTCCACCTCTTCTCTAACACAGGCTTTGCTCCCAATAAAATGAATGCTCCTTTCAATTCCACCTTGGCAGACCCAGACTAACACAGGGTGAAGGCAAAAGGGAAAAAGGAGGAGAGGAAAGAGAAAGAAAAGAGAAGAAGGGGTGCGGGGGTGGAGGAAAGGAAGGGAAAATGAAATAATGAAAAGGGAACCTGGGTTCCCAGCAGGCTGACTGCACAGAACGATCTTGAGCGATCTCGATGGAAGAGTTCCTGCTTTGTATCTTCATTGATTTCTAGTTTTTGTACTTTCTTTTCCTAATTTGTTTTGGTGGTCTTAAATAAATGACAACCACAGCAAAGGTGACAGAGTTGTCTCAGTTACCCTAATGAGGGAAGGTGCTCATCCACATCCAGACACACACACACACACACACACACACAGAGTCCCCCACCCCCACCCCATCCAAACACACACAGACACACACACCCATCAGCCTTGAGGATGGTGGTAAGGAGGGGAATCGGAGATCAGAAGTGGTGGTGGTGGCAGCCAGGCCAGTGGGAGGTTGAGGAAGACAGGAATGGTAGATGCCCGCAGAGGAGACCGGTGGAGAAGGTAAGAGCGTCCAAGGAATAGCTGGGAGAACCTCTGCCATGTCCCAGGCCAGGTATGGTGTAGCTGATAGTGTGGTAGTGGGCAGCTTGGTATGTGAATATTTCTGTGGGGAGATAGGAGAAGGACTGGGGATGCAAACATCCTCTCCAGAGTCCATCCAGCTCTGTCCTAGGCTCACTGACTTCAGCTTTCCTATTGGTTCCAGAGGCGACTAAGTCATTTCTGGCTGTTCTGCCAACATCAGCTCCCATCGATAGCAATGGAATCATTTCTTTGCCCCATTTGTTTTCAACAGCCCGCCATGGCAGTCCCCCACGCTGACTTTCTCCTGCGGCAGCTGTGCTCGTCTGCTCTCTGGCTCTCTGTCAGAGGACAGCGAGGTCCCCAGCTGAGGAACAATCACAAGTTTAGGCCTTTAATCTCTTGCTCAGAGGGATCAGGCCCCAGTTCGCCTCCCTTAGCAGATTATAGACATTTAAGACATAAGCAACAGACATGCCTCCTTCCCCTGTTCTCTTTGCTCTTGAGGACAGTTTCTTTGAGCAGGGAGAACCTTCCCTCACCCACAGATGTTCCTGAGTGCTTTGTAAACCTCAGCAGCTGCAGGGGAGACTCACAACTAGGTTTCCAGGAGGAGAGGACTCAGCAGGAAAAAGAAGGTACACATTCCATCCCCCTGTGAGGAATTGGGGGTACTCTAGTACAAAGCCCTGCCATAACCAGGCACCTGCAGCAAAGAGGATGACTGGAGACTTCATCCCGCTCTCACCAACAGTCCCAGGAAGCCCCAGGTAACCATTGGCTCACCTATCCACAGTGCTTCGGGAAGGCTTCCTAAGCCCCTGCTTCCTGTCCAGCACTACAGCACCCACAGAGCACACAAACCTTGCTCCCAACAATTCTGCAAAAGTCACCAAAGGGGAGGCCACCGCCCACTTAGTCAACCTGAAATAGCCTTCATTTCCTAGAAAACAGCACGCCAGAGCACATGACCTGGAACCAGCACTTGTTGCAGTCAGTTTTCCTTGACATGTTGGCTTAGAAGCAAGCAGGGATTATTCTGCGTGGAGGACCACAGACTCACAAAAATGCCAAGCAAGGAAAAAAAGTGATAAAAATAAAACTAATTATATTCATGAGGGGTTTAGGTAGAAGCGGGAATCACCCACTAGAATACAATCTCCACTTGGGTGGTGAACTTAAACCTCTTTGCTCACTGCGAGATCCCCAGCGCCTGGCTTGATGACTGGAGCATGGTTGATGCTCAGTAAATACTTATTAAATGAATGAGTGTTGAATAAATTGACAGAGGAAGAGAGGTGTGCATTGAACGTGAAGATCAGGAGCTATAGGGTAGTCTTCATTAAAAACAGAAAATGTTGATGAAGGTCCTTCTTTTTCTGGCTCAGTAAGAGTGATTCCAGGAAGAGACTCAGAAAGGAAGTTGTCAGGAGGGGGCCAGAGGGAAATGCTGAGAGGGGAACAGCAACCAACACGAGTGTGATCCAGAAAGGGTCGCACGCCCCTCTTGCTTGACCGCCCCTGCTGAGTTCCTTGTTTGCTGTGTCTGCTCTGTTGTCCCCCCCCAACACCAGCTAAAATCCACCCTCAAAACAACCCAGATTGTGAAGAATATTGCAAGCCTCCACATCCTTCAAAACCAGTATTTCCCAGTTTAAAAGATGAGTGTCCGTGGAGCATCTCCTGGCTCATTCGGGTCTACTTTACCCCCATTTTACTGATGGGGAAAATTGAGGCTCTTAGGGTTAGGTAAGGTGTCCAGGGTCACAAAGCTAGTAAGCAAGCACATGACCTGAGCTATTCCAGGCCTAGCTTAAAACCTATTTCTTGTTATAGCTCTGCACCATGCAGAACCTGGACAGAGCCAGGCAGCGATTCAGCCTTGGCCAAGCCATGTCCCTATTCGGATCTCAGTTTCCAGATCTATAACGTGAGGCGCTCATGGGACACCCATCTGGAGGCCCACTTCCAGCTCTGCCTTTCCACCAAACAGGAATCCTCCAGCTTTTCTTTATGCTGCCTAGGTACCCCACAGGCCCCTGTCTCTCAACGGCCTGGACCCTCATCCAGACGACAGCAAGCCAGCGATCCCAACACTCACCTTCTCCTTCTGAGTCAGCCCGATTCTTGGACCAACTTCCACCATCACTTTCCTCTCCTCTTCCTCCTGCTTCACTGAAACTCCTTCCTCTCTCCATGCTTTTAAGCGCAACTAGCTAGGAAGCACTTTCCCTCCAGAAGCTCACCAGCTCAGAGAGGGCAAAATGCCTGGGGGCAGGGGTGCACCTCCTCAAATACTAGAGCTTTCCTTCCTGTTGCCCTTAGAAATGTAAGTCAAACAGGCAGATGCTCAGTTGAATCTGTTGCTGCAAAGAGTGGGGAGGGCAGGAAGGGACCAGCTTGCAAACACCATATAGGCTACCCATTCTTTTTTCCTCTACCCCAGGGCCTGGGATTAGAGTTTGATCTTCTCAGAAGCACAGTGCAGCTCCGATTTATGACAAACATTGTGTTATGTGGCAGGATGGGGTAGAGGGCAAATGAGAACAGAGATAGTAAAACTGCAGCAAGTGGCTGGTAGAGGCTGGCAATGATTGATTGTCAGGCTTGGGCATGGGCCAGGGCACCTGGGCGAATGCATTGGCAAAGCAGGTCAGTGTCTGGCAAAACTTCTCCTCCTGGGATTTGGTTGAGTTCTGTGCTGGAGGACAAAGTGTTGGCTCTGGGGGAAATGTAGGGGTGGGGGGTAGGGGGAGCAGAGACTGGGCCTTAGAGAAACAGGTGGAGCAGTCTTTGGTCCTCAACGCAACAGAATCATAAACTGCACATTGCCCCAGGCAACTGGAACACTTAGAGCTGCTCAACCAATAATGATAATGGCGGTGCATTTTATAGGGCCATGCTCAGTGTTTACAAAGCCTTCTTACCAGGTTCATTTGATCCATACCACGATTCACTAAGAAATCAGGATATGAATAGTCTCCACTTGCAAAGGAGGAAACTGAGGCCAGATATGACAGTCAAACCAGAAATCCTCAAACTCTGTCTAGACCTAGGCCCCCCTCCTCTCAGCAAGGACTCAGATGCAGATACTTGCCCAAACAAGCAGGACAGGAGAGACTGCTTTCCCTTTAAAGAGGTAGTGGGTCATGGAGCCACTACTATGTACTCATGGTGTAACCTTGGCCAGGTCTCTTGTTTTCCCTCCTCAACTTCCTTCTCCCTTTGAGAACAACTATGCAAGCATTTATTTGCTAGGTTATTAGGAGAAATGAATGCATTTTTTCTTGACCCCATAATACTTAACTGCATAATCACTAGCTATGACTGCCACGAGTAGGTGAGGCTTTGAACTCATATTCAGATATTGGAATGTGCAGATACTCATCCTTATTCCAAAGGAGTTATTCCTTTTAACATTCAAACTTGAGTCTGAAAACATGCCACTGCTGTTGAATACAAGGCTACACTGAGGCTAAGGATGGGTGAGGAGCATTCGGGAAGCCAATCCCAATGCTTAGAGTGAAGCTGGTGCAAGGCTTCTCAGGTCTGGAGAGTAACCCCAATGGAACCACCCCTGGAAGAAATAAAGGGAGAGAGAAAGAGGACTCTTCTTACAAGATTGCTGGAGTTGGGCCATCACCCAATTTCCCCATTCTCAGATGTGAGCAAGAAAGAGAGGTGATGAAGTCTATGAGGTGTTCATGGAACTCTAGTTCACCTCTGACTGTGCTCTGCCTCCTCACCCAGCCTCCACAGAGGCCAAGCAGAGCCCTTGGGCCAGCTTGTTCCACTGGCTACATGGTGGCTGGTTCTGGTCCATAGTCAGATCTCCTAAATCTTGTCCTGGTTGCCCCCAGTGCTCATTTGACTCTGCATATTAGCTCTATTGGTCATTGTCCCAAGTAATTTGGAGCACTTTCACTATTGACAAAATGGGGGTCACCCTTCCAAATGAGTCGCAGGTTTGCTTGGAATTACTCTGGAAGAAGCATGAAAGGCCTTTGCAAATGGCAGGGCTATTGAACAGCTAATTCATGTTCATGAGCAGTGGTTCTAGAAATAAGCAGGATCTGGCAACATTGGAGCTTGCATTACTGGGTGCTGGAGAAAGACCCAGAAGAAATAGACCCCTATCTGAAACTTCTCAGATGTCCTATAGTACAGATCCTGTTCTCTCTCCATACTCTATGGAATTTCACACACGCAGATATAGTAACCTTTTAGGGAAACCCTGGCTTTCTTATAAGTGCTTGACCCCAGTGCAGTGTTCTTTGAACTTTGGGGAACGAGGAACTCCTTGGAAAACAAAATTACAACTATGGAATACTCCCCAGAAGGATAGGTGGCATGTGGACATAAGCTAAGGACATCTAGTAGCATTGAAGGCATCATAGTTCCTTTTCAAGTTGGCCTCTGCCTTCCTGCCTGAAGACACATCTTTGGGTCTGCTGAGGATATAGAAGAATAAAGACTTTTGTAAGCTGACTAAGCAAACTGTAAGCAATAAGGATTTTTACACTTCCTGAGTCCTTCACAGAGTACAGAATGTTTTCCCTTCCATATCCTCCCAATTCTTACAGTTGTTATACCCACAGTGAAAACAAAACTCAGAGGGGTCCCAAGACTTTTGTCCAAGGTTCCCAGCTAATGCTGAAAGCTAAAGTTTACTACAACCCCTGGCAGGTATTTTAGACCTGCTAACTCTCATTTCCCAGCAGCTCCACTTGGTAGTAAGTAGTCCAGGTTTGCAGATAGGTAAACTGAGACTTGGAAAAACTGTAACTTACTCAGATCATACAGCTCCGAGCAGCAGAGTTGAAATTTAAGCATAGGACTGTCTGGGTATTGAGCCTATCTGGGCCTTGTCAGAGGCCCTTACAAGGTGAAGCAAGTGGTTTCGGTTAACAGAGGAAAGGATTTTGTCTAAAAGGAACATTTGGGTAGTGTAGATATAATGGAGTTTCTCCAATACGGAGCAGGAAAAGGTTGTGCTTGGATAAACTCATCATTAAAAGCAGCCCTGATCGGGGTCTTTTAACCAGGTCTCTGTCCCACAGGCTGCATTCACCTGGCCCCAGGGACAGCAAGCTCTGGGCATAGCAGCACTTTTGCCATAAAAGCCCTGGACTCTTCCAGTGTATATCCACTTTTGCTATTTGATTTTCCTAGCACTTCTTTTGGCACCCATCTCTCAGGTGGTCTCCCACACTGAGCCTCATGCTTGCCCTCAGACCCAGGGACCAGCTACACTGCTACTCTCGAAGCCCTGACCTCTCTCTCAGATGACTCCAGAGCTCCTCTGCTGTTCTTGCTCTCACCTTTCCCAGGATTCCCTGTCCTGGTCCCCTCTTGGCCAAACTAAGACTATTTGGTCAACATCCTCCAGGCAGCCGTGAGCCTCTCCCCTCCAGCTGGGTCAGGCAATAATTCTGAGTGATTTAATACGCTGCATTCTGGTTTTACAATCAGCCTCGTGTAAAGCTGGTTTGGTTGACATGAATCAGACATGCACTGATTAGACTCAGCTCAACTGTAAATCTGAGCCCCACGTGTCACTGTTCTTCTGCCCTTATCCAGCAGTCTAAACGCCAAGGAAGCATTCGTGCAGGCTCATGGTCATCTATTCACATATTTATTGAGCACCTACTGAATGTAAGACCCAGAGTGACAGTCTGTGGGCATACAAAGAGGATGAATATTTTTTGAGATCTTACATTAAACCAGCCTCTGGGCTTGGTATTTCATATCCAACTAACTTAATGATAAAGACACACAGTTCCTGACTTAAAGTATATATATCTTTTTTAAATTTGGTAACAAAAGATAAAAACTAGCTTAAGCAAAAATTAATAAGACACACACAAAATTCAGATTTTTCATAGGGGACCTAAAAAATGTAATAACAATACAAAGAGAGGCTTATATACTAATATGAGGCTTATATACTAATTATCTACTAATCCTTCTGCTTTAAATGGACTTCCCTGTATTTTTCTTCACAGAGTGAAAGAAAACTAAGTCATCAACGTACTTATTTTCCTTTTCCTCCCCCCTCACCCCCGATGGTAAATATCTTGCCCATTACATGTCAGCAGCAATTCCACTTGTTCAGGCAGCAGCCTAAGGCAATGATATGTACCCCATGCATCTTGATTTCAGCATGGCATTTGACAAATGCTTTACCTGGTGCCCTTGAGGATGGGATGGGAAGATGAGAATTGGGTCAGAGGACAGGAAGTAGAGTCATAGCTGGATGAGCAACCATAGTCAAGAATGTTGATTAGTTTTTCTGTATCAACGCAAAGGAGGTCTCTAGTGGCTTGCCTTCAAGCTCTGTCCTTGGCACTAACCTCATTGGCATTGTCACCAGTGACTCAGAAGAACATTAGAACATGCAAGGTGTTCTAATCACGTTTGCAGCAGACACAAAGCTGGGAAACATAGTTACCACTACAGATGACAGAATGGAAATAAGAAATGACCTCAACAGGAAGGAACACAGGGCTGAAACCAAGATGATGGCATGAGAAGAGAGAAATGCAAAGTCCTGCATTTAGGTTAAAAATTAATTGCACGAGCACCGGATAGGGTAGACCTGGTTTGGCAGCAGTCCATGTGAAAATGACCTATTTGTTTGTTATTCTGTAAGTTGGCCACTAGCTCAGCATGGTCCAACTAACTGTGTTATGTGGTTGATACATGATATATAAAGTGAACACAATCTTGGCTGCATTAAGGGAAGTGAGTCTCTGGTCTAGATCATAACATGGCCTCTATGTGGTCAGAACTGGTCAATCCTGCCTGGAGCACAAAGCTCAATCCCGAGCATTACAAGGTAAGAGGGACATTGAGAAATTAGAGTACATCTTCAGGATGGCAGCCAAGTGGTACAAGAGCTGAAAGTCATGTCCACCGGGAAGGATTAACGTTGGGGCAGGAGGAGGTGCAAATACAAGGGACATGTGAGTTCTGCTTCCAACAGGTGACGGGTCGTCATGTGAAAGCTGGGTTGGCTATCTCAGTAGGTTTCTACAGAGCAGTCAGTTTCAATTCTGGGATGGATAACATGCAGATGCCCAACATATCCCATGGGGGGGTCCTCATTTTCAGATACCCCCAACATACTGTAGGAAAATAAAGAAATGAGCAAAAACACCACTGTCAACAATTAACATCACATCAGTTGTGGTGCCTCACCGTCCTCCAGCAGGAAGGTGGTGATGGAGGAAATGTCACAGTGTCTCTCTGCTTCCTCATCCTCTGGGAAGAAGAGTATCCCAGAGACCCTGAGGTCCAAGGTCTTGACTGGGGCTTCCTGGTAGGGATAGAGCCTGAGAGGAAACTAAGGAATAAATAAATCCACATTACCAAAATGTCCTCTTGGTCTCATCTGCTTTCATTTACTTCTGCTGGCAAATATGACCATCCTATGAGTTGCAAGTCAAGAATTAGGCATTTTGGCTTGAAAGCTGGCAGAGCCAGCTCAAGCTGGCTTTGGATCTAGGCTGTCTTTGTGGCAGTAATTCTCTAAACGGTCCAGTGTGGTTTCCTGGTACCCACACTGAGGATTGGGGCCATAGTCCCAAGAAAGTAACCTTTTTCTTTGTTATGCTTTGCCTTGCTTCCGTGTTCTCCAGTTGGGGGGGCAGTGAATCTCTGATGGAATAATTCCTTTATTGGACCCCTGGATAAGGATTCCACAAATCTCTCCCACATCCCCAATAATTATGAAACAATTTAAGTCTATCAAAATAGACAGACCTGCCTACCTGCTGGAGGCCTTGTTAGTTCTGATTTGTTTGCTTGTTTGCCAGCTGGGTGACCTTGAGCAAGTTATCTAACCTTCTCTTCTCAACTTTTTCATATGTAAATTAAAGGTACTAGTGATTCCTATCCCCAAGAATTAGTGTGAGAGTTGGATGAGATAATCAGTTCTTAGCACCTTGCTGGCCACAGAATTAGTGCTCAGTCTTAGCACAGGTGCTGACCTTGATCACTGACATCCAGGGTTGCAGATAAGAGTGGGTGTGGGTGAGCCCATGACCTGGCACTAGCACCATGCTCTTCTAATCAACCCTGTCTTGGAATGCCAGCAAGGAAAAGAGACACTATGGTAGAAGTAGTCTTGAATCTGCACAATTTAATTTAAGAAGTAAATAATTTGCAAATTTAGCCACTTTATTTTTAGGAAAAATCACTGGCAGCATATGTCACAACTGATCACACTGTTGGACACTGTGGTGCCAAGCTGAGGCCCTGCGTGTGGGTTTGGTTCTTAAAACACAGTGTGTGTGTGTGTGTGTGTGTGTGTGTGTGTCTAGTGTGTAAGGGGAAGAGGGAAATGAATGAGGGGGGAGTGGAGAGAGACAGGGAGGAGAGACAGGAAGGGGACTACAGGGAAGAGGCACAAAGAGAGGGAGAGAAAGGCAGAGAGAGATCCGTGAAGATAGTGATTCAGTGGGTCTTGGGTGGCACTAAGCTTCCCACCATATGTTTTGGAACTTTGAGAAGCACAGTTACAGAAAATAGAAGCCAGAGTTATTTATGTACTTGTACCCCACACTAGGAGGGTCAGCACATAGTGGAGCTTTCTACAAAGTAGGAATATCTGCCAGCAGGACTATGAACTCCTCTCACAGGAGCTACTCATACAAGAATCACTGAAGACAAACAGAGCAGGTCCTGGCAGGTGTCACCTCCCTGCCACACTGTACCAAGGATGTTGCTGAACTGGATCTGAGTCTCCACCCCACCCTGGAGCAAAACTAGGGATTGAAGCATTTGTAATACACAGGTGCTTTCCTTTCATTGCTCCCCAAGTTTGAGGGAAAAGGAGGCTGGCAAAGACTAAAGGTCAAAGACCTCTTGACTGCCCTGGCTCTCAGAGATGGATACACCTTAATGAGAGGGATCCAGACATGAACAAAATGCTAAGAACCTGTCTTCAGATGCTGGGGGTGACTCTTCTATGATGTCATCAGCCACCATTTTGAGTATTTACCAATCCTTACTGCTGGAAACAATGCAGTGGGTGGGTGGTTATGAGCAAGGATTCAAGTCAGTAGAAATATAATGTGAACTACATATGTCATTTACAACTTTTTAGTCATCACATTAAAAACAGGGAAAAGAAGCAGGTCAAGTTAATTTTAATAGCATGTTTTATGTAACCCAATATAATCTCAAATACTACCATTTTAACATTAATCAACATAGAAAATTATTAATGAGCTATTTTATATTCTCTCTCTTTTTGTACTAAATCTCTGAAATTGGGGTTATAATTTATAATTGAAGTATATCTCAGTTCTCAGATGAGCCACATATCAAGAGCCCAATAACCATACTTGGCGAGTAACTACATTATCAGATCTCACTTGCAGTTCCATAAACTATCCTGAAACCCCCTCACTGTTCTACTTACTAGCTCATGATCTGGGGCAAGTTATTTCACTTTTCTTTATCTGGTTTTCACCTTTTCTAACTAGTGGTGATCATAATAATTTTCCATCTTAGAGTTGTCATGAAGATTAGATGAGTTCATATGTATAAAGCAGACCCATATGCTTTATATATGCTTCTGTAAAGGACTGGTACACAGCAAGTGCTCAAGACTTCAACCCTCCCAAACCTGTCACGTTAGAAAGATGTTTTTTTTTCCTCTTTTTTTTTTTATAGAGAAGGGCAGGGGTTCTTTTTTGTTTTGTTTTGTTTTTTAATAGACATGAACATTTATTTAGCACCTGCAACATGTCAAGCTTGGAGTAAGAGATCATGACCACATTAAACTCCCCAGTAACCCAGAGAGAGAGAGAGAGAGAGAGAGAGAGAGAGAGAGAGAGAGAGAGAGAGAGAGGAATACTATGCTTTAATGATACAGCTCAGAGATGTTTTCCAACTTGTCCAAGGCCATACAGTACAAGACCAAGTACATGGCAGAGCAGGGGTTCAAATCCAAGTCTCTTTATTTCAAACCCTGTCCTTACTGAAAGACATGATCTTAGATGAAAAGAGCAGGCAGTCACAGATCTGAGCCTTGAGCTACCCCTCCGATTCCTCCAGCATACCTCCACCTACCAAACTGCTTCCCTGAGGATAGAATGTGGAGGTAACGCAGGGTGAAGGGAGACACCTTTCAAATTACATCTCTTTAGGTGGCTCCCCTAGTTTGCCATAGAACTGATGCTTTAGCAACTGAGCTATCCGAAAGTACAGGGGGGGAAGGGAAGGAGAGCTTCCTAAGTTCATGAAAACTATTTCAGAACATCAGAGCCAAATTCTTATCCAAGTTCTGCCCACTTTCTCTGTCCTTGAGTGCTCAATGCTTTGAGAGAAGGAAATAGGTTCAGAACAACACAAAGGGATAAGTCGGAGTGCCTCTCCCTGACTGCCCTGTGCCCCAGCATATCCCAGCCTGCAGGTAGGAGGGGAGCAGAAATAAAGAACTAAAAGGAAAACAGGAGACTAGGAACCAGGATCCAGTTACCGAAAGAAAGGGAGGAAAAGAGAGATAGTGAGAGCGATCAAGAACAGCAATGCAGCAAAAAGAGCTTTTAGTGATAATTAATAATTAACATTTCTAATGATGTCCCGGCGACAGGAAGAAGCCAGCACAGGGCTCTGGGGCACCACTTGGGGTGACAGCGACCTCCAGGAGGACTGACAGCCTGAGCTTCATTAACCTTCATGATCCTCCCCATGCAGCACCTCAACAACCCATTGCCGTAGTGGCCCATCATGACAGGGCCAGGCTGGGGGGTGGGTGAGCAGGGGGTAGACTGTGGATATGACAGCATTTTTGGAAATTCCTTTTCTGTATCCACACATCCAGTTTCTAAGAAAATCAAGTGTATGTCTTTCCCTCAACCAGGGCAAGTTGCTAAGGGAAGGCATACTCAAAGGCATAGAACATGCCTAGTGAGCAACAAGAGCCAAGAGCCAACAGGAGAGGGATGGTGATGAGAGGACATAAAAGTGTAATGGAAGGGGCAGGTACACCAAAGCCAAGAGCAGGAGAGCAAGAGCACAGTTACAGCCATGATGACATGACTGGGCAACGGTGGTCAGACTGGATAGTGGCTAATGGCCACCCCTATGACCCAACTACATGTGTTGAAACAGTAAGCACTGATGTGACTGCATTTTGAGATAGTGCCTTTACAGACATTACTATGGTTAAATGAGGCTGCTAAATAAGGAGAAGGAAACATCAGAGTCACTGTTCAACCATCTGCCCTGTGCACACTGAGAAGAAAGACCATGTGAGGATGGATCTAGAAGGTGGTGTCTGCAACCAGGAAGAGAGAAACCAAGTCACCCAGCGCCTTGATCTCAGGCTTGCCAGCCCCTAGAACTGTGGGAAAGTACACTTCTTTTGTTCAGGCCATCCAGTCTATGGTATTTCTTTAGGGCAGTCTACAAAGTGATGGTTGAAGTGAGTGTGGCATCAATAGAGCAGAAACAGGGTGGAGATTGGAATGACAATTCCAGACTGTCTGGGACTGAGAGGGCCCCCGGGATGAGGGCTTTTGGTGCTAAACTTGGGAGAGTCTCATACACAGCAGAAGACTGGCCTCCCGGTTCACCCCAGAAGTCTCAGAAGTAATGGTGGTGGTGGTGATTCTAGTAGCAAAGGTGATCTAAAACTATCTTTATATCATATTTATGTATTTATTCACACTCAAGAGGTCTCATTCCTAAATGTTGTGGATACACTAAGCTCTCATACATATATAGCACTTTGTGGCTGCGAAGCAATTTCACATACATATCTGCCCTGCCAAATCCAACCTGGTCCACTTTACCCCAAAGGCTAGTGTGGACTCAGTCAGATGGGGGCACCCTCTCCTTCCAGAGGCTTCCAGTCCCCTGGCCTGGTGACAACAGTGGCCCAAGGCTTTGGCCATTAATGACACCAAGCTTTTCAGATGAACGAGGCCTGGTCTCAGCAGATGAGGTGAACTCCATGAATTTCTGAAAAGGAATTGTGTGTGGAGAGTTTATTGGGAGTCCTATCTTCTGCAAGCCATTTGCTGTAATTTTGTATTTTGATATAATGTCAGTCTTAAGGAATGTTTTTAAGAATTATATAAAAACCCTCTCTTATCCCATTTACCTGTATTCATCAATTGTTCATATATATATGAATATATATACATATGCACACATATAGATAGATATATATCATTCCAATGGCAGTTTTATTTTCCCAGAGTGGGAATTTATGTATTTATTCTTTTTCCATTTCATTTTTTTATCTCAAAAATAAAACAGAAATTAAGATTTTAGTGTGTATAGTGCAGATTGACAGCAGGACATACATAATTTATAAGTAAATACATACATCTATTGAGATGTGTATGTATATTTTTTCAGTTTTAAATTGTACTGTTTTAAATTTTAAATTGTACTGTTTATGGTGATACTGGTGACAACATGAGCTATGATTTAGGGGCATAGATACACACCTCTTCTGTATGTCACAGCACACACACTGTCTAACCCACCACAGTTCATTGGGCCCCCTCTTTCCCTAACTCACATCCCTGCTCTCCTTCTCTGGTAATCTCGACTCTGCAGTCAGATTTCTAGGGTTTGTGTTTGGTTTAGTTTTGGCTGTTCCTTGGTTCTTTTTCTTTATATTCCACATAAGAGTGGAATTATTCAGTATTCTTCTCTCTCCCTCTGATTTATTTCACTCAGTCATAATCCCCTTCATGTTGTGGTAAATGGTAAGATTTCATCCTTTTTTAAATAGCTGAGTGGTATGCCATCGAGTATACAGACCACATCTTCTTTATCCACTCACCTGTCATTGGACACTTAGGTTGTCTTTATAAGTTGGCTGTTATAGATAGTGCTGCAATGAACACAGAAGTGCAGAGGTACCTTTGAACCAGTGCTTTTGTATTCTTCAGATCCTGGCAAGTGGAATCACTGGATCACACAAGCAAATCTTTTTTTTTTTTTTTTCTTGAGACTAGGTCTCGCTATTTTTGCCCGTGGAACCACAGGCTCTCGTTCCCCGGGGTACCATAGGTTCAAGCACTCCCCAGCCTCAGCTTCCCAGGTAGCTGGGATGACAGGCGTGCGCCACCAACGTGCAGCTATGTTTTTGGAACTAGGTCTCGCTACGAGCCCCAGGCAGGACTCGAACTGCGATCCCTAGCCCCGGCCGCTTCATAGGCTAAGCTTACAGGCACGAGCCACCGTGCCCGGCACAAGCAGATCTATTTTTAATATTGAGAAATCTGCACATCATTTTTCATATTGCTGGACCAGTCTACCTTCTCACCAGCAGTGAACAAGGGGCCCATTTGCTCCATCCTCACCAACACTTGTTTCTGGTCTTGTTGAAATGGGCTGTTCTCTCATAGGTATGAGGGAGACGTGTATATATTCTGGCAAGTCAAGAACTGCTGAGGGCTGGGGCATGCACCTGTAGTCCAAGTCTTGGGAGGAAGAGGTCTGGGTTCACTTGAGTTCATGGGTTCAAGGCTACCCCGAGCAACATAGAGAGGCCTGGTCTCAAAAAAAGCAGTCGGGTGCAGTGGCAGGTGCCTGTAATCCCAGTTACCCGGGAGGCTGAGGCTGGGGATCACTTGAGTCCATGACATCACTACCACAGGCAACAAAGCAAGACCTAGTCTCAAAAGCAAAAACAAAAGCAACTGCTGAGGGATAAAGGTCTGCCATCACAACCACAAATGGTAAGGATCATGCTATCTGGGGTGGGGGATGAAAAGGAGGGACAAGGGAGTTCTGGGGGTGGTGGAAGCTTCTCTATGATGATTTTAGTCACGATTACACAAGCATGCAAATGTGTAAAAGTTCATGAATCTAAAAGCACCCTCACAGTTGGTGCACATGATTGTAGACAGTTCAAACTTTAATAAAGTTGACTTTCTAAATATAACTTACTTAAAGTTTAGTGGCTTCTGTGCTGAGGCACCCAACAGAGAAAAACTGATACCTAATATCACTTGTGTTCATGGCACTTTTATGTCCGGCTCTGGTCAAAGCACCTTACAAAAATGGAGCTCATTTAAACCTCACAACAGGCCTGCGGTGTAAGGGGTCTTAATGCTCCTCATTTTACAGATCGAGAAGAGAGATCAGCCAGTGGCTCAAGAAGGTTCAGCTTAGCATAGTGAAAGCTGAGTGTGACCCTGGCAGGCTGGCCCCAGTGCCTCTGCTCCTTCACGCTCCGCTAAGTTGCTTCTCTATGTGACAGAGGGGAGTCAGGTACTCTCTAACTATGGACTGTCTATCCCATATCGAGGTGCCCTGCGTGCTGAGGGTGTGCTGGTAGACTTCAGAACTGAGCATCCTGACCCCCCAGACTTTCCTCCATCGCTGACCCACTGGGTCTGTGGATCCATTTGCAGTGCTTTCTAATTGCTTAATCTTAGGAAACTTCCAGCGCTACCTTGTAGCCTCGTGACAGAAACAGCAGGTCATCTGAGTGACCCTGTGAAGAGATACTGACAGAAAACACACACAGGTGTGATTTCCTGAAGTTCTGTTTCAGAGGTTGGGCCCTATGTGCTAGGCCCTGCAGGGGTGGGGCTGGGCGGTGAGGCACAGGACAGGTCACATGATACCTGGATCTATCTGGGATCTTGATACTGAACTGCTGTAGAATGTGGAACAAGTTCTCTCCTTCTCTCAGTTTTCTACCTAGAATAACAGGAGGTTAGACCAGACTGGGAGTTCGTGGTATGTGGATACCTTGGTAGACCATGAATGGTCTTTAAATATTCTAGGAATCCTACTGATGTATAAGTAGTGTTATGTGTATGTGATTATAGGGACCTATCACATCATCTCATTTTCAAAGGGACCCCCTATCTTCAGATTTCAGCATCACTCCCCTCTGCCAAGTTCCTTTCTACTTCCAAGACCCTGTGTCTTAATCTAAGTCATTGTGCTCACCCCAGCTTGGGACCTTCATTTACAGAAAATGATGAGTCCCAGGATTGGCCTCATGAAGATGAACACAAAGGTCTCTAGGTCGTAATTCAATCTTCCTCATTCATTCACTCAATTCTCATCTACAGCAATATATATATATATGATACACATGATGACTTTTGACCCATTTTCCACATCTGCCCAGAGATTTTACAAGGCCCCAGGGCTGAACACAGTGACTGGCACATAGTGGGCACTCTATAAATATTTGATGAATGAAATAGCAAACAGGAAAGCTGATTAGGTTCTGGGAATGGAAATATGGGGGAGAAAAGACTGAACCCTGAATCAGAAGACCCAAGTTTCAGTCTCAGTTTGACTGCACATTTAATGACTACCCCCCCCCCACTTTTTTAATCTGAAAGATGAGGGAAGTGGATTAACTAAACTCCAAAACCCTTTCTGGATTTAAGATACCAGGGTGTCAGAATAACCCCTGGCCACTTAGATGGGCTATTGGGAAAAAGCAACGCCTAAGGGCTCCCTGTGCCAGGGAGGTGTCTAACTTAGTGTATTAGTTATCTATTATTTAGTACATTAGTTATCTGCAGTTGTATAACAAATTAGCCTGAGTTTTAGCAATTTAAAACAGCAAATATTTATTATCTCACACAGTTTCCGAGGGTCAGGAATCGAGGAGTGGCTTAGCCAGCCAGTTCTGGTTCAGGCTCCTCCTAAGGCTGTAACTGGCCAGTGTGGCAGGCATCTGAAGGCATGACTAGGGCCAGAGGCTCTGCATCCAAGTCCATTCATCTGGCTGCTGTCTGTAAGTCTCAGTTCCTTGCTATGCAGGATGCTCATAACCTTGGCTGCCAGCTTCCCCCAGAGCAAGGGATCTGAGAGTCACCACAATGAATGGTGAATGCATCAGCTTTTTGCAGCCCGCCCTAGGAAGTGACATATTGTCATGCAACACTTAATGTCTGGGTTGACCTGCATACCATCTAGCCTAGGTGTTAGCAGGCCACCTAGCTTTATGTCTATGACACTTATGTCAAATGACACATTCCTCGGGACATATCCTCATCTTTAAGTGACACGTGTCTGTACTATAATTTATGCTGCATTTCACTGATGACTCAGAATAGTCCTGGAAGGACCACAAGGGGTGAAAATCAGGATTTTCAGGGTGAAATCAAAGGGATTGTTGAGGGCCACCTGGGAAGCTGACTACCACCCTCAGGCTGGAGCTAAACCCCTCATTTCAATAAAGCCATTGCTCATAACTTTTTCTGAGGTCCCAGTGGGAACAGTTTGGGCATGATTTAGCCCATGTCATCGTAGGACATCCTGCTCCTTTCCAAAGCCATCCCAGGAGTTCTGCAGGACTCCTCCCTGAGCCAGGGCTGCCCAGTGCAGCCCAGCAAGGACAGAGCAGAACAGCTTGAGGTTCCGCAGGGACCATCCTTGTCACCCAGAAAAACTTCAATTAGGCAGAACAAAGTGAGCGAAGATGCTTGCTTAATCAGATCTTCTGTACTTGACTACCTCACACTGACAAATAAATCTAAATACTGTAGTTAATGATAAAGAGACAAATGGCAGGCAAGTATATTGCTATTACGTAATGAAAGAAGCCTTCCAAAGTGCTGTATCTATAAACTTGGATCCACTCTACATCTAAAATATTGCAAGCTCCTGTAAGATCCAGAATTATCAGTGAATGATCCATTATGTTTATTTTGCTTGGGAAAGTGAAAAAGTGAGATAAAACATTTTAGGAAGTTTTTGAAAAATCAACATTTCTAACAATGCAGTCTTGCTGCTGAACTTCCATCTAATTAGGAAATTAAATTAACCAGACCATTTCACTTCCTCAGTAAATGGGATTGGATTTTTTGTGGCTGCAGCTCAGGCTCCTTTCTGTTCCCTGCACATCCGGCACTTCCCCATCCCCTGCCTTTCATTCCTCCATTAGCCTGGAATTCTTGGTGAGCTCAGAGTCAGAGGGAGATGTGGGTTCCAGTCTCTGTTTGACCTCTTACACTTGGGGTATTTGGTGTCTCTAAGCTCCTTTTCCCTCACTTATAAAAAGAGGAAATTAAAGTACATGAATCTTCAAGTTTTTCACCCCACACATTCTCGGACTCCTTACATTGACCATTCTCTCCCTCTCGACTTTTTGGTTCCAACTACTTTTTTTAGGCTGCGAGTAAAATGCCATACTACCATAGAGCTTCCCTTATCTCTGTGGACAGAAATCATTTTCCCCTTCTATATGATCCTGCAATTAAACAGGATTATGATTTATGTCGTATGTATATGTGTGTGTGTTGTCTCTCCTGCCAGATTCTAATCTCTGTGAGAAAAGAGACCTGGTCCTTCTCATTTTTAAATGTCTGAGCCCTGTACCTAAAGCATAGTAGGTACATTACTGGTGTTTGCAACAAGTGCAAAGGCTGCGCTGTGACTTGGCAGCAAACTGTTGTACTGCCGGCCTTCAACCAGCAGGGGGAGCATGTTTGCACCTTAAAATAAGGCAACTTGGAATCTTTACTATAGATATATGACAAACAGATTTACCTCTGAGGGTGAGAAAGGTCTATGGGAGCTGGATGAGGACAGGCATGAGGGAGAACCTGTTATTTCTGACTAAAAAGCCCCATTTATTTTGAAACTAAGTAAACAGAATAATATCCAACAACACCAAGCAACCTTCATGATAAATTCAAAGCACTTCCCATCTCCGAGGCTGGGAAAATACATGGAGATACAACTGGGATACATTCTTGATTAAACACAGTGTAACTTGGGGCATTAAGTCTATGATAAATTGGGAGATAGGGAACTGCAACCTCATTTCTTTCAAAGATATTTAATTGCAAAATTCTGTAACAAAATTACAGTCTTATTAAAGTGGTTTTTCATTGATGAGAAGGTCTCAAAAGGTGAGAGGATGCTATCAGATAGGTGCTGTATCTTCAGGGTTTTTCCAAGAGCTCTCTGTGCCACCATACTCTTTTCAGAGATCAGAAAGGAGAGATAAAGCATCTGCTTTCAGATAACAGCCTCTTGGGAGCAGCGTCTGTCTTCCCACCTACTCCCACAAGCCTGCTCCCACAGAGCCTGGAGTGCCAGACACCTAGAATCCTATTAGGGAGAGATGTCTGATAGCTTTTTAAAAGAATGGACACTTTCCAACAACGGGCAACTCATTAGTCACTCATATTTTAGTATGAATTACACCCATCATCTTAGTCCTGTCTTCCCACCAGAAAATGATGGGGAGGATTGTTTAGTTTAAGGATGAATTTCATCAGACTTTATCAGAAGTCATCATTCTGGAGCACAAACTACACTGAGGGAGGGAAACCAGTGTGATACATTTTGTGGGAGGGTTTTGGGCAGCGAGAGAGCAGTAAGGGGAACAAGAAATAGGAGAGGAACCAAAATATGGGTAACTGAGCTGAGAACCATACTGACAACTGTCCCTGGATTTTCCAAAGTGCCTGTCCTATCACCAGTTCATGAATCAAAATATGTGCCCTGTTTCTTCATTCAGAAAATAAAACTCTTTGGCTTTCCTGGCAAATTATCACCTTCTCCACCATCTAGGAACAAAAACACAGAAATCCTGGTGGTTTGACCTTGGAGTACTCGCTTCATCTCTCAGACTGAGACACCACCTTCTCAAGCAGAAAGCAGGAGGAGTCATCTCTCTCCTGTCTTAGTAGTATGCTGAACCCAGCAAAGGCACTGGTTGTTTCTGTTCTTGTTACTACTGTTATTGCTGTTGCTTCTGCTGCTGTTGCTGCTGCAGTTGTTGTGGCTACTGTTGTTGCTGCTGTTGTTCTGTTGTTGCCATTACTGTTGCTGCTGTTGTGTGGCTACTATTGTTGCTGTTGCTTCTGTTGATACCATTACTTTTGCTGTTGTTGTTGCTACGGTTGCTGCAGCTGTTGCTGCTGTTGTCAGGCCTGGCACCTCCACAAACACTGGCTGGTGTAATTACAGAATCATTCTGAGTCCCTTTTCCAGGGCCGACCTGTGACACGAGGTCTGCTACTCATTACTTAGATCCACGTTAGCTTTTCACCCTGAGCTGCCTAATTAGGAGCCGGAGAATGGTGTTAAAATAAACCAAGAAATCTGACAGCCCAGCTATGCCCTCCCTTTCCCCGCCACGGTGTGGACCGGAGCTGCGCCCCTCAGGAGGTGAGTGCTGCTTCGGGGAATAAACTGCTTGGAGCACAGGGTGGAGATGGCTTGTAAGCACAGACACTTCACAGCAAAGCCCACCGCATGCCAGCTGTGTGGCATTCAGCATGACACTCAACCTCCCCTGTCCTTTGTCATCAGAAGAGTAGGTACCAGGCTAGCAGGACTGCTGGGAGCACCTGAGCCCTGCACCCAGGCACCTCTGTGCCCAGTATAGAGTCTAAGGAACTTTTCACATTCACTTCCCCTCCTGTCAGCCTTTCTCTCCTCACCCCATACAAGCCTAGAACAGCAGAGCAGTGGGGAACTGGGAGCTCAGCTGATTCTTACTTCTCCAGGCTGGGTGGGACATACAATGAGGCAGAGGCAGTCCCAGATGAGACAACAGGGTGTCCGCTCCTAGGCCAGTCTCACCCCTAGTGCTCTGTCCCATGTCACAGTAGGGGGACAACAGTGTGGAGCTGAGTTCGTCCAGGTTCATTTAATTGGGATGGTCTGCTCCTCATTCTCTACCACTCCATTCACAAAGCGGTAATGACCACTGGCCACTGTGGCTTCGCGGCAGGTGACTCGTGTCTGGCTGGCGCTCTCTGTGGGAGGGTTTGTACTGTGCTCAGGTTCTGAGCAGTCTTGGGAGTTGAGCCTGGACCTGAGTTTCTGCCCCCCCCACACACACACATTCAGATTCACAAACCAGAGTGTCCTTTTTGGAGCACATCTAAGTGTGGGTGAGAACAGGCAGTTTATAATCCCGAGATGCTAATCTACCTTTGCAGGTTCTGAATGTGGTGGAAGATGTAATAAAGTTAGAGAACAGAATAGGTTCCAGGCCTGAATGACCAATTAAACCTTTTTTTAAACGACCAAAAGCAATATCTATAAGATACAAGCTAATTACAAGAATTAACAACAATCACTACCCAAAAAACCCAGACACTTCAACTATATCAAAGGCTCAGGCCCAGAAATGGAAGCCATCTTAAGTTACCACATCAGGTACTTTACTACTGATCTGTCCAAGTGAACTAAACCCTCACTCTGGCCCCAGTTCCCCTCTGGTCCTGGGTGGACAGGGGAGGGGCCGAAAAAGGAAGAGATAAGGATGACAGAAAACCACACTGGGATGAGCAGGACTTTCGTGTTAAAATCCTAGTTGCCACCTTCAGCCGGCCATCCAGAAGATGCTTATGGGCTAGCACTGGGCAGGCGGTGTGCTGGCAGGAGGGCCAGGCAGCGCCTGCCCCCTGGGGCTGACATTCCTGGTAGGGTACACAGGCAGCAAACATGCACACAGATAAATGGGACCCTCAGGGAGCGCTGAGCCCTGAGCCGGCTGTGTGGTGAGTGAGTCGGCCAGTGAGGAGCTGAGCTGGCTCGGGATATGTGGCTGAAATGGCATCTTTGGGGAGTGACCGCACCACGATGATCTGAGGTCTACATGACACGTAACCAGTGGTGGGTAAACCTGAGCAGACATGCCAGGCAGTGGGCCCAGCACTTTGAAAGCCAAGGATGAGAGAGGAGAGTGAGGCCATGGCCCAGGGGAGAGGCCCAGGGACAGACCTCCTGGTAGACTTAGGTAGCAGCAACCCTTGGGGCAGGCAAACCTGGATTCCCATCTGCATTTTAAGACTTACCAGCACCATGACCTTGTGCATGTTGCTTCACCTCTGAACTCAGCTTCCTCATCTGTGAAATGGGGATAATAACAGAACCAGCCACACAGGCAGAGAATAATTGAGAGCAACTGGAAGTGCCTAGCAGAGGGCCCACCACAGTCAATGATCAGTAAGTCCCAGCTTCTCCTGTTAAAGTCTCTTAGCCCTAAGGCCAAGGCCACTGCTACCAGACCCCCTGCAGGTTGCAGCCGCCACCACGGAGGAAGCCACCAGGTGGCAGTCTTTCGAGTGTTTCTGGTTTCACCAAAACCTGGTTTTGTCCTTGTTCTCACCCAATAGGAAAGTGCAAACATCCATTCCTCCAAAGATGATTGTGTTCAGGGTTGCTGGAAACATACAGGGAATTTTTTCTGATTTCTGCAGCCACATGGGATGGAAGGAGCATCAGCCATAGTTAGACGGGATTCTAGTCTCCACATCACCACCTGCCCCATGGAGCACTGCTGGACCTGTTACCTCCTTTACGCAAACTATGGGGTAGCGTGAGGCCCACGTAAGGGACTGTGTGTGGAAGGGTGAGGGCTTCTTTAGGGCTCGATCAACAGCCCCAGCTTTGCCATTTACTTGCTGGTCATTCAACGATAAAATGGGCACCATAATGAAACTGCAGCTCCCGGGACATGTAAGCATGGCCTCTGCATGCTGCTTCCACTTGTGCAGCCTCCAAGCAGACCAGCCTGTGAACATGGGCGTGTGTGGCAGTGGCTGTGGGGACTGCCTGGGAACTACAAAGAAAGAAGCACATTTGCTAGAGGATGAGCTGTCGAATGAATGATGGAAATGGAGAGGGAGGCTGCCCAGGACAAGGCAGGGGAGCCCTGCCCACGTGTCCTGTCCCAGGAGGAGGTTGCAAGGACATGGCCTGGTGGTTCCGTGGCCCCTGGCTTCCCTGCGCCCTCTCTCTTTCTGTACTCGGTATCCATCAATTCCCGGTTGTATTGTAAGCTCCTTGAAGGCAGAGACGGTCTTATTCGTCCTTATTCCCCTATGGCCTGACGCACCTAACAAGCTCTGGAAAAATGCTTGCCTGTGACATGGATTGATCCCACCACAGATGGCCCTGGGCTAGGCACCGAGCTGGAGCTGCACTGAGTCAACCTGGACACTAGCTCCTCTGTCTGTGACAGGGAGGCTGATGATGCGCTCATGTCCTCATCCATAAGCACAGGATGCCAAGTGCAGTCACAGGCAGAGCAGCACAGCAGCTGCTGCATTTCCTGTGCCTCCTACTTGCCCTGACCTGGCCTTCCTGCCTGGGGGACTCGCAGGACGGCACACCTGGTGGGGGGTACCCTGTGGTTGTTTAACGGCAGAGAAGAGTATGAAGAAGGACCCCTGAGTTACAGGAGGGGGGCCTGATATTGCAGGAGGAGCATCCTAAGAAGGAGCATCCCACTCCTAATCCCACTTTGTCACATGACAGCTCTGTGGAGGGAAGCGGTCATACCATCTTTCTGGGCCTGCTTCCTCACTCCATCACAGGGAAAATATAAATGCCTGCTTCTCTGTCATAAAGGGTACGCTGCCTGGCACTGAGTCTCAAACACTTGCTGACTATCGAGAAGAGACAAACTAGCATGTGGATCGCACAGGGCAGGCCACAGCCAGGGTGGGAGACAATGCTTCATCAATACTGAAGCAAATCCGGTAAAACCTTTCTACCTAAAAAAAAATTGCCCTCCATACAAGTGATAAGGGTCTGATAAAAAAGATTCACAAGGAACTCACACAACTTAACAAAAACAAAGCAAAAAGCCCAGTCAAAAATGGGGCGAAGAGCTAAAGGAGACACTTCTCAAAAGAAAAATACAAATGGCCAATAGGCATATGAAAAAATGCTCAACATCACTAATAATCAGGGAAATGCACATCAAAACCACAATGAGATACCACTTCACACTGGTAAGAATGGCCCATATTAAAAACAAAAACAAAAACAAAACAGGCTGGGCACGGTGGCTCATGACTGTAAGCTTCAGCCTATGAAGCAGCTGGGGCTAGGGATCGCGGTTTGAGTCCCGCCTGGGGCCTGTAGCGAGCCCTAGTTCCAAAAACAATAGCCGGCCATGGTGGTGTGCATCTGTAATCCCAGCTACCTGGGAAGCTGAGGCTGGGGATTGCTTGAGTCTGTGGTACCCTGGGCAATATGAGCCTGCGGTTCCACGGGCAAAAATAGCGAGACCTAGTCTCAAAAAACAAACAAACAAACAAAAGGCAACAGCAAGTGCTGGTATGGATGTGGAGAGAAAGGAACACTTTCACACAGCTGGTGGGAATGTAAACTGGTCCAGGAACTATGGAAAGCTGTGTGGCGGACCCTCAAACTACTGAAAATGGAATTACCATTCGATCCAGCATTCCCACTTGCAGGAATTCACCCAAAGGTTACAAAAACACTAATTCAAAAGGACACCTGTATTTGGATGTTTACTGCAGTACTATGCACAACATCCAGGATATGGAAACAACCCAAATGGCCCAAAACAGACGAATGGGTCAGGAAAGTTGTATATTTACACAATGGAATATTATTTATCAATCAAAAAAGATAAACATCATTTGTGGCAACATGGATGGAGCTAGAAGGAATCTTGTTAGCAGAAATAAATCAAAAGAAAAAGAGAATTACAGGATGGTCTCACTTATATGAGGGATATAGGGAAACAAACGAACAAATGGACAAAAGTATTTTAAACTGTCCACGGAACTGAAGCATCAAGTAAGAGAGGGGGAGGAGAGTAAAATCAAGGGAGGGGGAGGACACAAGATATTAACATGGTTCACAGGATATATATGTGTGTGTATGTGTGTGTGTGTGTATGCACACACACAATAAATTAAAAAAAAAAAACAAACCCTTTCTACCCAAGTACCCTAAGAGCAAAAGAGAGGGTATTACCCAGGCCAGCCCAGGAGCCCAGGGTCTCTTCAAGGCCCTGCTTTGTCTGAAATATTAGGCAACTGACTGCATCAGACTCAGATTTACCGACGTGAAAGTATGTTTGACATGAAAATATGTTTTCTATGCCTTACAAGTTACCTTGCTCCCACTCCTCTTTCTGACCTCTGCTCCCAGCATGGCCAGTAAGAGCAGACAATTCAGGGAGACAGGACACTTTTATCTGGTCTTGGGGCTACTCCCCAAGTACCCCGCTTAAAGAAAGATCCCTCCCTCTTCTGGCTCAGTCGTTAGTGCTCAGTATTTGGTGGGCTTGCTTCTGCACCTGACTTTCTGTAGACTGAATAATGGGCTCAAGTGATTCCGAGGCTCTTCCCCCACATCCACAGCCTCACGACCCCAGTCACCAGGCAGGCATTGGATGGGCTCCCTTCACAGCACCCCCTTCACAGCCCTTCTAGCTGCCGGACCCCTTGATCTCCTGACCCCTGGGGCCACCTTCTGCTCCCTCCAGCTCCTGGCCTTGCCTTTGCACTCTTGCTGGCCTCCTGAGGACTCCTAAGCCCTCCTCCTCTGCCCAGGCCCAGCCAGACTCTCCCAGCCAGCTTAGCCACCTCTGGCTGGAAAGCGAATTGTGCTCCAGCTCTTAAAGACCTCCAGGGGAGCAGTTTCTACAACCTCTGCAGGAATCTCGTTCTGACATCTCACAACTCTCACGGAAAAGAAAGCCTTCTTTTCATGAAATCTCAATTCCTTTCTGTTGCAATGAACATGCAGTTGCTTGCATTCTCTACCACTTTGAGCTACACTTAAACAACCATAATTCCTGGTGGTTTTCTCCCTGCCTCACCGGAGTCTGCAGCACGCTGCTTTGCTCTCAGTCAGCCCCCACACTGTTGCACAGCCTGGTCAGCTCAGGCATGAGCGGAGCAGCAGGAAAGCAGAGTGCACCCTCCCATTGAGAGAGCAGGGCTGAGCCACGGGGGATCCTGGGCCTCCTTGGGTGCCTAGAAGTGAGTCACTGACACCAAAGGCCCCTTGTGGTCCAGGTCCTAAAGATGTTTATGAAAAATATAAACGCAGGCTTCTACCCCCAAGCAGTGCACTATAAAAGAAGCAATTATTGACTCAACTCTGCACAGTGCACCGGGCACCGACTATGCATCCACCGTGCCACGCAGCCAAGCCCTCGCCCCTCCAGACCTGTGTTGGCGTGTCTCAGCGGTGAGTGTGATTGGGGATTTTTTTTTTTTTACTCTGTAAGGTGCTATACCTTAATTAAAGGATGACTACAGACAGGAGTGGGGAGAATTTGGAGGTGGGGGGACCCACACATCTGCTATTATGGGAATACAAATGTGAGGTGCTGAAGGTCTGGGTGTAAAGAGAAAGAAATGAGTGAGTGACATTTCAAAAGAAGGACAGGCAGGTGGAGGTGACAGGTTGGGCACAGAGACTGGAGGAAAGTGAAGAGAAGAATGACAATAGTTATCATTTATAGAACACTATGTAGCAGGCACTCTGCTAAGTGCTTTGCATACATTATTCCATGTGTTTCTTATAAAAGCTCTGTAATGGGTTTTATGACCCTCATTTTACCCTTGCTTCTGGCAGGTCATAACAATGCCTCTGGACCCTGAGGCTGAACCTGAGAGAATTCCATCAATCTGTAGTAAAATTTGGTGTCTAGACAAGTGGGGTTTTAGGGCAAATCAGGGAAGAACCAAGGGGTGTGGATAGAGGTAAAATGAGGATGGAGTAATCAGAAAGAATGTCCTTTGCAAATACCAAACATGGATCCTTTTTCCAGATACCATCCATTCTTATTATTCCTCCAGTTCCATCCTACCTACTCTCTAGATTGTCTCTCTCCTACCTTTTCCCCCCTGTGCCCTCTCTCCTCCCTACCCCTCCTAACACACACACACACACACACACTCATACATACATACACACACCTGGTTCAGTTATCCTTTCTATCTTCTTTTGTGTCAATGCTTAACTCTTTAAGGACAAAATCTTCACACTCAGTTTGAACATTTCAAACAGACTAGAAACACTCTCTCCATGCATCCTTTGCATCCTCTCCCAACATCCTCCCTTCCCTTTCTCTCTCCTCTGGATTTTGTTACTCCTTTCATTTACTCCTTCCTATTCACCTTTCTTTCCTGCTCACTTTTCATACAATCCCCTCTTTTCCCTAAAGATAAAACTGGTCAAGGGGCTTCACCCCAGGAGCCTCTGGTTTTTTGCTCTTAGCAATACCTTCTGCCCAGTTGGTAAAGGTTTTCTTCTTGAAACCATGACCATAAACTTGTGTCTGTCGGAAAACAGACCAGGAGACACCAGAACTTGGATCACAACCTACCTACCAAGCCAGGGCCAGGATCTGGGGAGGTCTTGACAGCTGGAAGTAGGAGGAAGTGAGACCAGGTGCAGGGCACGTCAAAGGAAGCTGGTGTGAGGCAGTTGGCAGAGATTCAAGAAGGCAGTCGATAGCAGGATTGTGATGCAGCAAGTGGTAAAGATTCAGCCACAGGGGAGGAAGGAAGTAGCTGGACCCCAGAATCCTAGTCCCTGAGGCCCTGGGTCATGGGGTAGGGTACCAGGATGGGAGAATGAGCTAGAAGCTAAGTATTAGAACTGGGGGTACCAGACAGCCTTCCATCAGAAGAAAGTGTAGGTGCCAGGTTCTGGAAACAAAGGCAAAGCAGGACCAAGGGCAGAAACAAGGCTAGTCTTAAAATTCAAGAAGAAGCTTCTTTGCTGGCGACCTTGGGCTCCAGGGAGCCCCCTGACCAAGGAGGTATTGCTGGCTGAGCATCCCAAGCAGGCAGGAAGAGCTATGCAGCCAGGGTCCACCGTGGCCTTGCCTCTCACTGTCCTCCTCACTGCATCATACAGCTGGCCCCTCAGTTGGCAAAAGTCACCCTATTACAGCATGGAGAAACCTCAAAGGACCTGGGCCCCCTAGATAGATTAACATGATGATCAGACATCTACCTGTATCATCACCCCCAGGCTCCTCCAGCCCTAAGACCTTTCTAACCATACTTTTCCAGGGGTTCATGATGTTCTCTTTCATCCAGTCTCCCTTTCCCTGGCCCGCCTTCTCACCACCGTGGAGAAGCTTACCAGTGGCACAGGTCTCAGATTCAAGCTGTTCTGAACTAACTCTCTGGCCACCTGAAAGAAAGTCCTTCCTACACCTGCCTTAGCCCTGACCCTGGATGATCCAGTCTCTAGAGTTCATAGATTCTTCAAATGATCACATGTCTCTGCTGTAATCCTGCCCTCAGAAGACCATTCTTCATCTGTCACTTGTACCACCATGAATACAAGTGCATTTGAAACTCACGGTCTGATAAACATGTTCTCCTTAAGAAAAAAGGGGCCCCACCCCAATATAACTTAGATGAGAAGTGGGTATTTCCTCAGACTCCCTTTACTCTTCGCTTCTCCCACACTTTAAGTTTCTTACTTTCTTTTGGGACTGTTTTTCCCCAAACATGAATCACAAAAGATTCATTTCTTTTTGAGACAACTAAGCCCAAAATACTATTCCACACCCCCATCTGCAAGTTTACTGCTCTCAAAATCAAGAGATAGTGTCTTAGGGTTTGTGGCTTACAAGTTTGGTCCCATCAGATGCCAAAATCCGACCTAAACTGGTGGGAAACTACCTTTCACCTTCACGCAATGAATTGTGTGGCCACTCATTTAGTTCACTGCAGAAATATTAATGGGGTCAATTACAAGATACTCCCCAGACCTCACAGGAGCGATGGCAAAGTGCACGTTCCTTTTTTTTTTTTCCCTTTTTTGAGGTCTAACATGCTTCTGGCTCCCGGGGTTCCCAATAGGGGCTTGAGAAACGATACCAACCTCTCTGCTCCTTTGCAACAGATCGGCTGGAGCAGAAGCATCTCTAAGATCTTCTAGGTTGCCTGGTCTTTTCTCTCCATCTGGAGAATGAAAAGGCAGCCAAGTGGATCCGTGAGTGTCGCAAGGAAACCAAAGATAGCAGATCTTCTGGTTTGGTGAGAGAGGGGTTGACTCTGTTTAAGTCGAAGCAACTTGTAAAATTCCTGGGAGATTCATTCACTCGTTCCTGTGAGGCTGAAATAAAAAGTAGAGCATTTTGGGTTTGGGGGAAATGAGGTGCTAGCTTAACTTTCTAGTATTTTTGTAAAAGGAAATAAGTTTGATTACAATGAAGGAATCAATAAACACTGTGTGCTTCCTCTGTGCCCACTTTCATGCTGAGTTGTAGAAGGGAGCCAAAAATAGGGTACAAGTGCTAGATGGAAAGGGCCTTCCACTCTGAGACCGAGGCCACGTTTTATGCATAAGACACAGTGAATGCAGAACTCATGGCAGAGCACTAAGATGTTCCAGAGGGCAGAAAGGCCTTCTCACATCAGGTGTGGGAGGGTATCAGATGAGAAAATGTTTTCAGCCAGCATCTCAGGTAAGAATGGGCAAGGTCTGCAGAGGAACAGATGGAGAGCAACTTCACTGAGGTGGAAGTATTGGGAGGAAACTAAATACTGGATGGGGTAAGGAGCGTGTTGAAAATGTGTGCACACTGCTGGCTGGCACCACCACCACCAAATCCCATTGGTGGTGTTACAGCCATTTAGCTTCTCACAGTTGGAGGTTGTGAGTTGGAAGTTCCAGATCAAGATGCTGAAGACTTGATTTCTTAGGAGTCCTCGCTTCTGGCTTGCAGGAGACCTTCAGTCCATGTGCTTACATAGCTTTCTTGTGCACATATGCAGAAATGGGCATCACCAGTGACACTTTTTTTATAAGGCCACCAACTCTTTCGATCAGGGTTTCATCTTTATAACCCTATGCAACCTCCCTAAAGGCCCTATCTCCAAATATATAGTCACACTGGAAGTCACATTAGGGCCCGGTGGGTGGCGCGCTGTGATCGTATAGTGGTTACTACTCTGCGTTGTGTGGAAGTCACATTAGGGCTTGTCTATATGAATTGGTGGGGGAACACAGTGTACCCCCCAAAAGCAGAGCAGTTGGTGAAGATGTCACCCCTGAGATGGGCAGGACGGGGACTCTAAGTGGACACGGACAGGAGTGGAGAAAAGGGGCATGGAGCCGTTAGCATGACTAGAAATGGCAGGAGTGCCTGGCCCAGGGACTCAGCCCTCACTAGTTCAAGTACAGAATCCAGGCTGCGCTCCCCGAGGACTTTCTGCGGAGAACATTTCCATCATTTCTTGCCTTTCACTGTCCTCCAGCCCCTCTGGACTAGCGCCCCCTAACCTGGCTCACTGCAAGCCGTGTGATTGTTAGGGAGCTGTTTTGTGCAGAGAGTCTAGTCACATCTGGATGGCCAGTGCTGGTGATTACCGCTCTGGCTACTAAACTGCTGGGTTTTTGGTGAGATGAGGCTCCACAGCCAGGGCTGCTGCTCACAGCATCACCTGCAGAGGGAGGTGAGAACAAAACCCAAGATAGGTGTGCTCAGATGCCTGGGACTGAGTGAAACTGGTTAATTACCAGTCATTTGCTGTCTCCCTGAGTAGAAGTTTCAGCTAAGGAACACGACAACCTGCAACTTATTTCCACGCTGCAGGGGCGGGGACCAAGAAGCAGGGATTCGGGTGGAGATGGGCTCTTGGGTGCCAAGGCCATCATCACCAGGGTCTGCAGAATGAGGCACTGGCCTGCTGGGGGTAGGTGCAGAGCCTACTTATGGGAAGAGCTGGGGGTCCGTGTGCCCTTGGTGTAGACTACATCCGCTACTAGGTCATTCTTCATCTGAGGTCATAGATTAAGTTCTCCACGAATACCCTAGCACTCATGCCAACTGTGCAGAGCCACACTGGCAACTGGATACTTGAAAGCTCCCTCTAAGAGTCCTGTGACACACAACCCCCCCACCCCAAGGAGGGTGATTATAAACCACTGTTCTAGAGAAACAGCTTGACATGAGATAGAACCCTAAGAGTGGATCCCCAATGATCCCAAAATTACATGTGAGGAGCGTGTATCTGTTCATAATGAGAATGTGTGCCACTGAGTGTGTCCTTTCTAGACAAGGAGTCAATAATTTCTGCCAGATTCTCAAAAGGGTTCACACCCTCAGAAGGTGAAGAGCCTGAGTTAGATCCCGGACGCCCCCAAACCAAAAGGGCTGGCCGTGCTTAGCTCTTTCTCCCCAAGGGTGATGGCAGAGACCTGAAAACAGGGCCCAAAGCAGTCCTGGTAGCTCCAGTCAAATCTGGGGTTAACCAGGCCCAGGGCCAGGGGCTGGCTAGCTGCCCCTCCCTAAAGGAGCACTTTGAGTCCTTCCAAGAGTTAAAAGCCCAGCACCCCGGGTGATAGCCACAAAGCCACCGGTGGATGGCAAAGCAGCCTCAGCTCCAGCGTATTCCCGGGTGTCCCCGCTTTCCGAAACGCACAGACCTGGCTCATGGAAGCCCGCGATTTCGCCAGTCGATACGAGTGCCTACTATGTGCCAGGCTCTCTCCCAGGGGCAAAAGAAGGGGCTTGACTTCCAAGTATTATCGACCTAGGCCGTTCTCCTGCCCTGCACACGGGTATTTTGGGCACTGCTGACCAAGCGCTTCCTCCCGGAGCTTGGCCCCCGGCCCCGGGTCCCAGAGGCTGCGGACACCCCGCCATCTCAGGGGGCTGGGGGCGAGGAGGGGAAGCAGTACCTGTGAGCAAAGCAGTGAGGGCGGCTGGAAGAACGCAACGCGCCGAGCCGGAGGCCGAGCCCGAGCCCGAGGGCGGCCGGCCTCAGGCCCGCCCGGCCAGGGTAGGGGCTGGGCAGGGCGGGGTGGGGCGCGCCGGCGGGCGGGTCGGGGCTGGAGGCTGGCGGGTGGGGGAGAAGCAGCCCGCGTCTGGGGGCCGCTGCCGCCGCCGCCGCACCTGATCTCCGAGCTGAGCCCGCCGCTCCCCGCCCTCCGGGGCCGCCGCGGGGCTCCGCTCTCCACACCGAGCAGTCCCCGGGAGGCGCGCGGACACGTCCCCGGGTCGGATAAAGATCGGCTCGGCGCTGGCTCCGCAGCGCGCAATCTCGCCATCAGTGCGGCTCGCGCGGCCGCTCCGGCCCAGCCCGGCGACGCCAGATGCTATCTGGGGGGAATGGGAAGGCAGCGCCGCGCTCCCGCCGCCACCCTAGCCCCTGCACGCAGCGGCGGCGGCGGGGTCCCGGGCTTGCTGTCCGCCCAGCCCTGCCTGCCTTCCCAGCGCCGCCTCCCGAGGGACCCCGGCTGCCCGCCGGCCGGGGCCCCCGGCGCCCAGCCAGGCGCCCTCGCCCCCCTCGCCAGGCCCCGCTGCCTCCTGAAGGTTACGCGACGCAGCGCGGGGCGCGGGGTGCGCCCGCCCTCGCCGCCGCCTGCACCGCCGCCCACCCCGGCGCCCGCCGCTCAGCGCAGCGCGGGGCCGGCCGGGCCGCCGGCTGCTGCCACCGCAATCCCGGCTCCTAAATCAGCGCGGGGAGGCGCCCCCTCCCCCCGCCTGGCTCCCCGGGCTCCCCCGGCCGCGATTGGCCGCACGGGCGCCCCCCACCCCCGGGCCCCTAGCTCCAGCCGCCGCGCCATTGGCTGCGGGTCTCCGCCAGCCTTTACATAAGCCCGGGCGCGCTCGAGTGGAGTTGTATAAAGCGAGCGAGCGGCGTCGGGCGGGAGGCTCGAGGCCAGCCCGGGACCGGGCTGGGAGCGGAAGGCGGCGGCGGCAGAGGCGGCGGCGAGCGTCCGCGCTCCGACGCCCCCAGGCGGCGGGGCTGAGCCAGCCGGAGGATGGCTCCGCGCGCTGACCCCGGCGTGAGTACCCGCCCGGGTGCCCCCACCCCTTCAGGCGGAGAAAGTTTCTCCCGCCCCAGCGGCCCCTCGAGATCCGCCCGCAGGGGTGGCGAGGACGCGGCCGGGGAGCCGGCGAAGGCGGTGGCGGCCGCGGCTTGGCTTGCAACTTGCCGAGAGGCGCTGGACTCGACTGGCGCGCGGAGCCTTCCCTGCGGGCGGGGGGCGCGGCGGGAGCAGGGCTGGAGGTGGCGAGGTGGGCGCGGAGGTGCAGAGGGCGACGACCACACGCTGACAGGGAAGGTGTTGGGGGCGCGCTGGAGGTCAGCGCTTTGGGATGGGGGCGCCGGGGCGGGGAGGGGGGCGGAGCAGGTGAGGAAGGATGTGCCCGGCTTGTTGGAGAGACACCTAGCCGGGCGAGCTCAGCTGGAGCCGCGGGCGCTGCTGGCCTTGGCTGGGTGCCTAAGCTTTCAGCATGGGTAAAAGCCCAAGCCCCGAGGGGGCTGTAGCTCCTTCCCCAGGGAAGGCAGGCTCCCGGGCACAGCGCTGGTGGCGAGGGCTCCGGGACCAAGCCCTGCGCGCGGCGTAGCTGCCAGCTGCCTCTGCTGGACCGAGGTGTGGTCTGCTCGCTTTCGGTGTGTCTCAGCAAGCCAGCTCCAGGCATGGCAAGGGAACCAGCGGTCCTCCTTGGCCCGGGCGGGCACATGGAGGCTTCGATGAGGCAGCCCAGCAATGCAGCGGGTTTCTTCACAGCACGGCACTTGGGAGCCCTGGTTTGCACTGTTTCTGCAGAAACCAACTCAAGAATCCCAAGTCATCCCAGCCTGGATGGGAGCCTCCCTGAGCGGCCAGGGACTGTGCCTGGGCCTGGGGAGAGAACAGTCCCCTTCCCCCAGGAATGACTAATGAATATTACTGCTGCTGTTGGGCTGGTGCACCCAGTGTGGCTCCTGTGGCCCCCAGAAGGTGCTCTGGCTCTCCAGGCAGGACATATTCTTGAGTCACACTTGAGGTGTCTTCTGGGATGGGTGCAGTACTTCAAGTGAAGCCAGGTGGAAAAGAATGGAAGAAGGTTCCGGACTAGGGGGGCAGCTCCGTAGACCTGCCTTGGAGAGCATTCGGGTGGAAATAGCAAAGCTATGGCTTGGAGATTTTTGACCTGCTTGGCTTGGGGCTGGAGACACCCAAGACTGAATGAGCAAATTTCGAGAGTCCCAGTGCGCCACATGGCTCACTTTCAGTCCTGAGGGAGCGGGGACAAAGGATGGCGAAGTGGGAACATGGCGGTTGGTTGTCCCAATCTGGTCCTTTGAGGAAGTGTTTTCGTTTCCTCTGATGATTAAGAAATCCTTCTGGCAGCAAGTCCTAAAGTCAACTTAAGAGGCAACAGAGAGAGTTCAGAGTCTTGGTATTGGTGCAGTGGACCACAGTTTAGAATAGTCTCGTTTCCCTTTGGTACCTATGGACTCTGGAGAAGGTCAAAGGCCGGTGGTAGTTTCCTGCTTTGCAGCTGCTCAGTTAGGCTGTATCCTTCACCTGTATGTATCTCATCCCTGAGCATGGGTGGGTATTTTGAACTCCTAGGATATCTGCTTCAGCCTTGAGATCTTCCACTCTCTGCTTGCAGTTAACATTTTTCCTGCTGCTTTCCCCAAGACCATCTCTCCACTGGGGATTTTTGCAGTGAATTACCTGCTTGTTGCTCTTTTTCCCCTTCTCTCCATCTGAGATGCACCTGGTGTTCTGAACTCTGATATTTATTACTTGGCATCTTGATGTTTGGTTAAGATGTCCCTATTGTTGCACAGAAGTGCCCCTATAAATGTGTGGGTCAATGGCCTGTGTAATTCTAGGGAATGAAACACGAACTCTTATAGAGAGAGGCACCCTGACCAGGCAGGTAGTCCTATTAGAGGGCAGTGAGAGCCTCTTGTTCTCAGTCATCCACGCTGCCAGATGAGAGGATAGCTTAAAGGTGGAGCAGACTCACTATTGTCCAGTAGGGGGCGCCAAAGACACCTAGCTCAGGCCCATGGGCTAACTCCTTGCCCTTCACTGACCATAGTTAAGGCTTAAGCAAGCTTAGGCCATAGTCCCCACCCATCACTTTCATGATGGGAGCCCTTCCATACCTCCCTGGACATCACATGGTCCTGTGATCTCAGGAGCAACGTGGCAAGTACAAGTCCAACATTCCAACAGAAACAGCTGGTTCTCAGCTCCACCCACTCTCTGAGATCATTCCTTTGTGCTTGGTGCTGGGTGTTCTTCTAGTTGCACTAGCAACTTGTAGAGACCAAGATTGTTAGAGTTAGAAGAGAGGATCCTTGAGCATCTAGTCCAACCCCATCTCATCCCCAGTGCTTCACATGAGTATTGAGATGGGAAAACGGCAGCTAATAAAGGCAAGTTTCTTCCCTATGGTCTTGTGGCTATTTGGAAGACATAGGACCAGTCCTTGTTCTCTCCTCTGCTCCCAGGACTTGCTCCCTCCTCATGGTGGGAGATGGATGTGTAGTCTCTACACAATAGTACTCATAATTGCTGACTGATCAGACATTGTTAAATTAATCAATTTAGTACATTTGGGGAAATTTCCTTTGAGTCCAATATCAGAGCAAAGAGGTAAGGGACAGATAAAGTTCTTATAATTACATATTCAGGCAATAGAAATTCTTAATAATTCCTTTCCCTCCCCCACTCCCTTGTCTCATTATTCCAAGTGGCCTTTTAGGCCAAAGCAATGTGCCTGCAGGTCTTTGTCCACCCAGTTAGCAATCATAAGTGCCCCTGCTGTGGTCTCAGACCCCTGGCCTGCCGCTTTTCCTTTCTCCTGCCAAGGCATGCTGGAGGGGGTCTTATGCCCACCATTCCCTAGGGTCCCTATGGGACACCTCCAATACGTAGAACCTGGACAAAGTGGTGCATTTCCAACAAGTATTTGCCCATTTCCCCATCCTTGCTGCTCCAGCTCAAGGTCAGAGTGCTAGCATGTTCTATTTTTGCAAAATCCTCATGTTCGGGCTTCTTAGATGACCTGGGAGATACTACCATCTCCGCTGCCCTTTTTCTGTTTCTGTGAGTCTGACTGTTGACATCTGAGCTAGGTCCACAGAGGGAGGTTTGCTGAGTGGCCTGTGGGCTGCCTCCACTCTTTCCTC
This sequence comes from Uropsilus gracilis, assembly GCA_004024945.1. Classification (NCBI taxonomy): domain Eukaryota; kingdom Metazoa; phylum Chordata; class Mammalia; order Eulipotyphla; family Talpidae; genus Uropsilus; species Uropsilus gracilis. The sequence continues at coordinate 94,513 of PVHY01000623.1, read as the reverse complement.
TCCCCATCCTGCTCCTTTGCATGCTTCATGGCGCTCCTCTGGGTTCCTTGGCACCTCGGCAGATGCACGAGGAACTGAGGAACTGGTGCTGCCAAGCCAGAATCCTGAGAGGTAGAGCCTCTTCTGTCCCTAAGGCTCTTCCAAGGGATGCTTGTTGCCAGGGAAGATTCTCAAGGTTCCTCATCTCCTTCAGGTTCACAGACAAATTGGGTTTTCGTCTTTAGGAGGATGGAAGTGGTAGAATAATGGGGACTGCCAGAGATCAACAACCCCCTCCTTTAAAATGGGGTTCTGGGAGGCTGTGTTACAGATCTTCATTAGCTCCCAGCTCTAACTGAAGAGACAAGTTTGCATTCTCCAGGCTTGGTCTAGCTCCAGATAGGACCAGGGGAATAAAATGACATAAAATAGAGCCATGGCACAGAATCTCTGGACGCTTGCTTGAATGGGGGAAGGGGGGTACAGACTCTGAGAAGTGGCATCAGACACTAAGGGAGGGGGAAGTCATCCGGCTCACGAGCCCTACTACGTGACTGACCCTTCATCTGCTCTCACTTGGGGAGGCAGCCCAATGGCGAGGAAGCATACAGGCTTCAAGTTCAGTTCCCCCACCTACTTGCTTAGAGTAATAGCTTAACCTCCTCATATGCCTCAGTTTCCTCCTCTGCCAAATGGTGGAGTTGAACACTCCGATGAGGGCAGGATAATGAAGATCAAGGTAGATACAGTTGAATATGCTTCTGCCTTTGAAAGACGTAAGGAAGGATTCAGTTGGAAGGAGGTATTATTAGGGGATCACCAGGAACCCCCAGGGGCTTCCTGTCCCAGCAAGTGAGATGGCACTCCTGTTTGTACTTCGGCCTCTGCTCACAGCAGCTGGACATGGCCTTCTTGCCCAAAGCTCCCTTCTTGTCTTCTTCCCTCCCCCACTGTAGGCTTTTCATTTGGGGGTTCTGCCTTGCCTGGGGAAAAGAGATTTTACAGGTCCCAGGATAATTCTGAATGTGATGGAAGGCCCTGAGCTATTGATTCCTAAGGAAGGATCTTTGTGCTGGGCGAAGCCTTCCTCGGAGCCCGGTGATTTAAGAGTGCTGACAAATCCATGCTCACCGAGCCTCCTGCAGGCTGCAGATATAGGCTTCCAGGCCAGTCGGGGCTCTGCGAGGGATTTCTGGGGAGCCTGGCTGGTTGCTTAGGGGACATAAACCTGCAAACTCTCGTTAGGAGAAAGTATGAAATCAATTGGCTCATTATCACACCAGACACACCCTGGGCCACTTAAGGCATTTAAGAAATGAGAATCAGCAAGGAATGGGAAGGTGGTATCTGAAAAGTGTACAGAAAGGTGTGAAGGGGTTGAGGAAGAGGAGAGCAAAGGAAGACCTTTCACTGAGTCAGTCATGATCTTGACCTTATTAAGGCTCCTGAAATGACCAGAGAGCTTATTATGCCTCCAGATACTGGACAGTCTCTCCAGACACTTCAATGACTTCAAGTCATTTTTGATTGCCACATTGGAATAGGGGGTGTCGCGGCATCTAATGGGGGAGACCAGACAGGAAGCCCAGTAGCCTGCAATGCATGGCACAGCCCCCAACCAAGACCTGTGTGGCCTAAAATGATGATGGGACCGGGTTGAGAAGCCCTCAAGGAGCGCGCAGCTGCAGAGAGTCACAGCAAAGCATTCTGGCACAGGTTTTAGGTGTATTCTCATCCAGCTCTCCCATTTCACAGCTGAGGACACTGAGATCAGAGACTAAGTAGAGTCCCCCAGCTGGAAAGTGGCTGTATTGGGCTGGACCTCAGATCCGCTGCCTCCCAAACTCCCCAAAAGTGTGAAGACTAAATGCGAGCTGTGAAAACACTTAGAAAATTATAAAGAGACTATTATTAATATTGCTATTATTAAGAATTTGGAGGTTTGGAAAAGTTCTATTTCTGGCGATGCCACTGACTCATTGTAGAATATTGGGTGCAACATTTTCTCACCCCCATGCCTATACCTGTGTATGTGTGTGTGTTGGGGGGGGGGTCGATCTTAGCAAATGATAAGTAGATAATAATCACCTTTAGAGAGATGTCCGGAGATTTGCCCTTCAAAAGCTCTGGGCACTGAAAAAAAATAAAAATTTTCCTTGAAAGAAATCATGTTGACTTCGTAAGAAGCAAAGCGTTCTCTTCTTGGAAAAATTCCAGTACTCTGGCCCTGTGAGTTGGTTCCAGCCCAGGAAATCTGATCAACATCCGGAGGAGAAACTGATAGCTCCACAAATGACAAGCGACTGGATTTGTCCCCACTCCCTCCGGGAAGGGGAGGTGACAGGTTCTGCACCCTTTCCTGCTCACCTCTTAGCCGGATAGTTCTACAGGGACTTTGAGGAGGGGTGGAAGGCGTGTCATTAATTAGTAAAACCTTGTTTACTTAACAGACATATTCTTAAAGATCTCTTCCAAGGGACGTTTTGACATATTACTTTAATTAGCCACAGAAGAATCTGGAGTGCAGAGAGTGTAAAATGACCCTCCCTGTTGTTTCCAGTTACTCTTATCTTTGTTTGTACCTGACAAGCACAGTGACAAGGTCACAGGAATCACAGCTAAGCTAGAGTGTCCCGTTGACTGGAGGGGGGACTTCAGGCACTTCCTTCCCAGAGGAGTTCCCACATACCTGGGGATCAGCCCCCAAATGGAACTTTCTCCACCTGTATCCCAGCCCTCCTTCGGAGAGCTGTCTTTTAAGAAATAGACTTCACATCTATCCCAAACACAGCTTTCCTGGAAGGCCCAGGCCCAGGAAACTGAACCTGCACCCCATACCTCGTTCCCCCAGGCAGGGGAGCTTTTGTGGGATTGGAGAGAGTAGCTGGGCTGGTCCCTAGAAAACCTAGCCCTGGTCCCACCCTCTGCACTCCCAGGAGATCACTTGAGGCTCATATGAGGACTTAAGGTCACACCTCTCCCTACCACCTGGGCTGGGGGCATATGGCTACAGAGATCTCATCCCTGCTTCTGCTCTGAATGGTCCACAGATGGGGGGTGGGGGTGGGGCAGGCAGCTCCCTAAGCCCCAGAGCTCAGTCCTGTCATCAGAGCTGTTGAGTACTCAGGCCCTTTCCATTACCTGCCGACCCCTGTCTAACCTATGTCTTGTTCCCATGTTTCCTGGTCTTGAAGAACAGACTCTTACTTAGAAATTAATCTTAGAAACCTCTCGTCTGAGAAGCTACGTATATCCCAAGAGGCCTTTACAGGTAGGAGAGTCCCGAAGGAGACATGCTGCCTGTGATGCAGTGCTGGGTGGCGCTGGCTTTTCTTCTCAATGGCAAAGTCAGTGCCCTGCACAATGTTTGTGGTCCTCTGTGGCTGCGCAAGTGGATCAGTGGACGTAGGTGATTGGTCTAGGCCAAGGGAGCCCTTTTTGTGCAAGTGGCTCTCCACACTAGCCGGGGTGGGCGAGGTCAGCCTCCCTTCTGGATCCTTCTCCCCAGAGCTGGCATTTGGCAGTTCTACAGGCCTCCAAAGGTCCCACTTTCAGGACCCAACCCAGAAGATGGAGGCAGCTCTGAGTCTTGAGCAAGACCCGGGTTCTCCTCCTCTTCAATACCCTGTTTCCTCTCCCTTGCCCCTCCCCCACCTTCTACCAGGCTGCTGCAAGGGAGCTCAGCCCAGGTTTACCTTGCTGTAAGCTGATAGAAGGGACGATAATTTGGATTTCCACTGAAGACAGACTAGCCAGTGAATCATTGCTCCACAGAAAGATTCCCCAGGAGGATACATTTAAATAGCAAGGTCCACTAATGCATTTTAAATGATTTAGGGGGGGAAAAAAATAACAACCTGACCCACACACTCTTGTCCTGGGAAAGAACTTTGGAGGCCTTCCCTCCTAGCCACCCCCTCCAGGATGTCCACATCCTTCTGGGAGCCTCTCTCTTCCAGCCACGCAGCCAAGCCATCCTGCTCATGGCTGCCTGGATCTGATGTTCTCAAACGCAGTCTAGTCATGTCTCTGGCCCCTATGGTATGGTGCCAGGCTCCTTCCCTGGGCATTGCAGGTGCTAAAGAGCCCAACTGCTTTTTTACCCACAAGGCTGTCTCCCCCTTCTCCTGCACCCTGTGCCCCCAACCCTCTGCATCCCCTGGATGCTGCAGGACAGCTCCAGCTGTGCACAACCCTGCCGTGGACTCCGGGAGTTGGTTCCCTGGAAGGCAGCTCCGAGGGTCCCTGGCTCCCCTTCTCCAGAGAGGTTTCGCTGCTGCCTGCCCATCCTCCCTGCCGTGACCTCTCTGGACTCTGCCTGTTACACAGCTCCCCCATAGTGCGGCTCCTGGGGGCTGTCAGCATCACGAGACCAGAGGTCTTGCCTCCCTTTCCAATTGATCTGCAGGCATCTACTAGAAGCTTGAAGGGTGACTTGCCCATTATAGGACACTGAGGACGCCTACATTTGGAAGGCAGTATTTAAGCCCAAGAACTCCACGAGGGTCCCTAGACAAACCCATCACAGAAGTAGCCCTGTGTCTCAAAAGGCTGACAGTCCCACACTCAGCGCTCCACTCAGCCTTTGGCAGCTGCTCGCAGAAGGGGAACACGGTGTGGGTCTGGGCTCTGTCTTCCGAACTGCGTTGGTGCAGTCAGCAAACGTGTTAGCGGTGCTGATGGCGCCATCATCATCACCAGCACCTAGCAAGCCCGGGCTTCCCTCTGCCAGGCACTGGCGTCATCTCATTTCATTTCCCATTTTGTAGAACAGGAAGTCTGAGTAGCTAATAATACTTATTGAGGACCTGCTTTGCCCTGTGTGTGAGGTTGGGAGACTCCATCTGTCCTCTCACTTCCTCAGACTCCACTCCATTAGTCTGCTGGTCCCGATGGCATCTCTGAGCCTGGGTCCCCTGAGTTTTGGTCTGTCTTTCACTGGAGCAGGACCAAGGCTCCTGTCTACAGGAGTGCAGCCCCAGGCGGTGTCTGTGTGCCCTGCAGGTAGAGGGAAGGAGGGGGCCTCTGTTTTCTCGTGTTGGGAAGATGCGTAGGATGCTGTGGCCCTGGGGGAGGAGGAGGTGGAGATGTCTGATGTTTGCCCGCCAGGCTGGCAGTGCAGAGGACCAGGACAGGCCACAGCAGGGAGAAACACCAATGACTAGGCATAAGAATGCCTTCCACCCAGCATGGACTGGATTTTGTTCTTAGCTGTTCAGAACAGACAGTTGGTGCTGACGTAGAGGAGGTGCCTAATGTTGAGTAGATGAATGAACAAACAAACGAACAAATGAATGAATGAATGAATGAATGAACGAACAAATGAATGAATGAATGAGTGAATGAATGAATGGCAGCATCCAGTCTTCTAACACATCACTCCCAGCCCCCTTGGCTCTTGTTGCCCACAAAGTCTCCACGTCTTTTACAGCCTTTTCCAACCTCCCCTCTGCCTCCAAGTCACACTCCAGACACCTCCCAGGGCTGTACCTGTTCAGGTGGGTGCACATGCTGGCCTCAGCTTAGAGCACTTCCCTACCTTGGCCAGCTCACAGTCCCTCTCTTGTAAGCCACTCCCTGGGCTCCAGGCAGAGTGCTTGCCCCCCCCCCCCCATGTTCCTGTTTCACCTGGTTTAGGAGCAACTTGGTATAATGACAGAAACTGTTCAGTATAATGTCCAAGAACAATTCTGGAGCCTTTCAATTTAGGCACAAATCCTAGCTCCATTGCATACAGGCTGTGTGATCTTGGACCAGTTACTTAATCTCTCTGTGCCTTCGTTTCTTCATTTGTGCAATGGGATAATAGTCGTGCCTGCCTCACCAGGTTACAAGGAGTCAGTGAGTTCATCTATGCAGAGGGTTAGAGTGGTGCCTGCACACAGTCAGTGGCAGCGAGTGTTGGCATTACCGCCCATTTCTCCTACAGAGCTTGCTACACGGAACTGCAGTAAACCGTTTGCCATGTGGATAGGGCCTGTGAATCAGACTGAGAGTGACATGATGCTCTCTGAGATTTAGAACGAGAGCTCTGAGGAAGGTCAAAGTGGGGTGAGATGAGAGGAAGAGGGGGGAGCAGTTAGCAAGTGTTGCTATTGTCTGGGTGCAGGATGAAGGGCATGAACCCCCAGCAGGGAGTGGAGAAACGGGCCAGCTTTCCCAGAGACTCATGAATGGGAATTGACTTAGTGAACTAGAGGCTGTGTAGGAGGAGGAAGCCAGGACCAAATATGACACCAGATTTCCAACCTGAGTGACAGCTTTAGGGTTTGAAGAGGGCCAGTGCAGAGCATCCCACCTTTGGACTCAGCTTCAGAACCTACTGAGAGAGAGAAAGGAGGCGAAAGAAGGGTAGATGGAGAGGGGCGGGGCTCAGGCAGATGACAATTAAGTCGCCACCATCATAACAGATACAGCTGTTTGGAAGGCCAGGTTGCCAGTGGGGTTGGTGGAGCCAATGCACCCACACATCCCATGTAGCCCCCTGTGGGCAGGGGTAGGGCCAAGCTTGCTTGACCAAGCTCAGCACATGCCAGAGAATGACCTTTCTGGAGAGGCAGGGCCAGAAAGGCACCCCCCCCCCCATGCCCAGCCTGATGAGTCCCTACTCTGGCCCTTAAGAGCAGGGTTTGGGGGGAAGAAGGGGACCAGGAACATGTCACTGGTCTTAGGTTTCTCAGTTTCACCCTATGGAGGTTTGGAGCTGGATAAATCTGTGTTGTGGGCACTGTGCCCCACATTATAAGATGTTTGGCAGCAACTCTGGCCCCTACCCACTAGATGCCAGTAGTATCCCCCTTTCCTGATTGAAACAACCCCAGATATCTCCAGACACTGACAGATGTTCCCAGGATGGAGGGGAGAGTGCAGAATCACCCCCAGCAGAAAACCATTGCTCTAATATAGAAGGTCATTTGCATGAACACCTGAGGACTAGGAGACGAATGCTTCCCCTGCTCCTGGGCCAGGCACAGGCAGTACTCGAAGGATAGGTTGGGGTGACAGTGAGTCCTTCAGACCTGTGAGGAGCCCACCTCTCCACATCAGCTAACTTCTGAGCCTCCTATAACATTCAGTCACCACACCTACCTCTAAGGAAGCCTTCCCCAGCTCACCCCCAGCCCCTAGGTTAATTTAGGTATCTTTGCGCTTCTCCCCCACCCTGCATACACCCCTCAGCTGGACTGCCAATGCTGTTTCTCCCCACCAAGCCAGCACATTCCCAGGCTCCTGGAAGGTCCATGAGAAGTGAGTGTGGTGGGAGAAGGACCTTCTCTTAGCTCATCTGAGTCTATGCTTAGTTCCAGATGCTCCTGGGGGGTCTCTGTAGAATCGGTGGCCCCCAAGCTGCCCCTCCCGAGCGATTTTGCTCTCCTGTGGGGCTGGGGGAGGGACTATGCGGCTGCTGTTCCCAGCATCTAAAGCATCCAGGCTCTGGCTGTTGTGAAAGCTCTGGGCAGTGTCCTAGGCTCTTTTCGATAATTGCTAAAGAACTGCTTGCCCTGGAAATCGCCCCGGAAGCCTCTCCCACAGCTGCCTGACCCCACATCAGAAATCTAGGTTGCTTGGTTACCAGTTTCAGACCCAATTCAGAAAAGTCCCGAGGCCACAGAAAACTGAGTCTGGCTGCATGTGACCCACAGCCAGTGTCTGAAGATCGGAGCACTTTCTGTGCGAACAGGGGTGTAACAAGCACCCGGCTCTCCCCCTGTGGCCTCTTAGTGGCCCCCCTCTGCAGAATTTGGTGAGAATCCCCCCCCCAAAGATGACTGAAAAAGTCAGTCAGCTTCAGAGCATTTTTAAGAAATTACTATTGCAAAACAATTCTTCTCACAGCCTGAAACACAAGTCCTGTCATTTCTCACCCTGGTCAAGTGTCCCCTGCGGTAGCACCCCACACGCCACTGAGGCACTGGGCTGGCCTGCACCCCCTGCCCAGCTCTGCCTCTGCATGCAGCCAGGCCCCTGGTGGGGGCCCCTCCCTGTCGCATCTTCTCACACCACGTACTTGCCGCTCCGTGTGGGTCTCGCCCGAGCACCGCTCACCGTGCCAGAATACGTAGTAAGTGCTCCGTACACAAGCACTCAAGAAAACAAGCAAAAAAAACCCTCAGCTCAACCTACTTTTTAACTCTATTTTTAACTTTCCTCCACATTTTCCCCAAAGATTCAAATGTTCACAGCGGTGAGACAGGAGTTTTCCCGAGCCAGCCGTGTGAGATGTGAGGTCACCGGGCGTCCCCAACCCTTCCGCCTCAGGCGGGCCTCCCTGCTCTGCTTTCTCCCCCAAACTCCACAGCCTGCCTTCTCCCTTGACATTCTCCAGCTAAATAGATTTTCCTCATGTAATTCAACAAGCTGGTGATGAATTTGGGAAGCAGAGACATTTTTCACTTCGAATCAGATTGCAGCTTAGACTCCCTCTGGGACCCCCGAGTTCAGGGCAGTGGTTCTCAACCCGGACACCCATCAGCATCATCTGAGGAGTTTCTAAAAATACACAGCACCCAGCTCCACCGCCAACCATTTAAAGCAGAAACTGGGTGACGGAGCTGGGGAGAGCCACATGCTTCTCAAATCCCCAGTTTCTGTTGGGTATCTGGGGCTCAGCGCCACGGAGCTAAGCCTTGCTGCTGAGGCTGGAGGCTGCAGGCCACCAGTCGAGGTGTCACCTGACAGCTTGTGGGAACGCAGACTCTCAGACCCCACCCATGATCGATCCAATCAGAATCTGCATTTTCCCAGATCCCGTCAGGTGACTTGTAAGCGCAAGACAGCTTAAGAACTGCTTGAAGGAAGGACAGTTTTTAAATAGCCGTAATGACCGGTGGCCAGCCATTTCTGCTAATTCACATTATCCTATGGACATATTCCTCCCTTTCTTCATTTAACAAATACGAGTTGAGCATGTTTATGGCTTCGGGGAACATTTGGGATGCATTGGCGTGCGTCTTTATCTTGGCTTGCAAAATTGTGCCCAGGCCCCATTTTTTTCTAGGTTCTGGCCAGTCATGGAAACTCTCTCTAGTCTCCTTGACCCGACCCCTTCCAGGATCCACCTTTCCCCTATTCCCACATCTTTGCAAAAATTAAAGTCAGGATCCCTCTTTGTCACTCCACATCAATTGTGATAATTTGACTTTGAGCTGAAGACAGCTAGTACTTGAATGTATAATGATAAACTGAGCCTACAGCCCTGGAGATTGCATACACATCGATTGGTTTCAGCTCCCACAATCTAGAGGCAGACGACGACCTGCCTCCAGCTTCTTAAACTAATCTCATACCTCCACTGTAGTGCGGTCTGGCCTCTTGACTTTAGAGTTAGCATGTGGAACCTCCTTGTGCAATGCGTAGCTTATGGGCCAGGACCACTCGCCTTACCCAGGAGCTCGTTAGCAATATGGACTCTTGGGCCTCGCTGCAGATCCCTTGAATCAGAATCTGCAGTTTAACAAGACCATACACCCATTGAGTTCAAGAAGCGCTGGTATAGAACAGTGTTTCTCAAATTCTGCAATATTAGAATCACATGGAGAGCTTTAAAAACTCTGATGCCCATGCTGCATTCCATGCCAGTGAAGTGAGAATATCTTGGAATGAGGGGTTTTGAGATGATAAAATACACATAAAATAAAACTCAGGCATTTTCACCAATTTTAAGTGTACAATTCAGTAATACTTAAAGTCATGTTATTGTTCAACACCCACTAGTACCACCAATTTCCAGAACTTTTTTACTTCCCGAACTGAAACTCCATATCCATGAAATTCTAAATTCCCACTCCCCCTCCACCCAGCCCCTGGCAACCACCACTGCACTTGCTGTCTCTATGAATTTGACTACAGTGCATAACTGATATAAATGGAACCAAGTCACGACTGACTTGGTTCACTTAGCATAATGCCGTCAAAGTTCATCCATGTTGGAGTGTGTGCCAGTGTCCCTCCTTTTTAAGACATGTGATATTCCATTGTCTATACACACCACAGTCTGCTTATGCATTCAACTGCTGGTGGCCAATGGGCTTGCTTCCATTTTTTGGCTATTGTAAATAATTCTGCAATGAGTCTGGGGTGTCCTTCAACTCTTTGGGGTCTAGACCCAGAAGTAGCATCACTAATCACGTGGTGATTGTACTTTAGATTATTTTTAAGGACTGCTACATAAGAATTTTGATGAACTGCTATGTACCTTCCCACAGTGGCTGCACCATTCTACTTCCCACCAGCAATTAAAAAAAGGTGGCAATTTCTCTATATCCACACCAACAATTGTTATTTTCTGATTTTTTAAATTATAGTTACCCTATGAATATGAAGTGTCATTGTGACTTTGGTCTGCTTCCCTTTAGGGTGGGTGCTGTGTCCAGCTTCCTGTGTGTCTGCATATGTGTATATGTCTTCTATGGGAGAAATGTTTATTCAGGTCTCTGCCCGTTCTGAATTGGACTTTTTGTTGTTGAGATGTAGGCATTCCTTATATGTCCTGGATAGATTGACCTTTTATCAAAGGTAGGAATTACAAATCTTTTCTCCCATTCCAGAAATTTTCTTCTCATCCTACCTAGTGTCTTGACGTACTGAAAATTTAAGTTTAGATATAGTCCATCTTGTTCACTGTTTCTTTGGTAGCCTATGCTTCTGTTGTCAAATCCAAGAAGTTATTGTCAGACAACAGTATTTTTTTAAAGACCCCCAGGCAATCCTAATATACAGCTAAGGTAGAACAGAGTTTACCAAACCTTAACATGCATTTAAATCACCTGAAGTCTTGTGAAAGTCTATTAGGCTTGGGATGGAGCCCAAAATCCTGCTTGTCTAACAAATCCCCGGATAATAGTCAGGATGAAGAGGGGCATCTTAGTGCTTTTCTTCATCTGGGTCCAGAGAGCATAGATTGTATTTCCATTTCCCCACCCACCGTCAAGACAGGTCTTCAAGCTTACCCTCTAGCTCCTGCTGGCGCTGAGCAGCCCTGGCGGGTGACTTAGACAGAGAAATATAACACAAGCATTGTTCTCCTGGCCCCTTTCTCATCCCACCTGGCCAATACAACCACCCACCTCATCTCACCCTGGGTAAGTTTAGGCTTCACGCTAACGAGGACTTGTCCTCTCTGGTCTTGCACCCTGGAAGGGAACTCCTGTCGAAACCAGCCAAAAAAGCTGTTTTGCTCAAGATATATTTAATACACTCAGTAAGGAAAACCCACAGGTTGGCCTGAAATTTATAAGAGAAACTAGAGAGAAAAACTGCTAAAGGTGTACCTCTAAAAAAAAATCCTTTAATCTATGATAGAGTTTGAGAGTCAGAAAAGACCTTCAGAGGTCTACTCCAAAACCCCAATTTTGGAAAAGAAAACTGGTACCCAATGAAACTGACTTGTTCAAGGTCCCCAAGCAAAATAGAGGTCAGCCTGTAGATGTGTTATTTCTTTTTAATCTTGCTGGAAGTTATTTATCTAGAAATGGATAACAGTCACACCTACTTTCACATGGCTCTTTTAATCGAAAGTTCTACTGTTCACAGAAAAAGTGAAACTCAAGACAGTAGATCATAGTTCTCACCCCTCATGGCCTTCATTAGAAAATTTCCACCAGTTGCTTTCATTCTAATAGGACCTACCTTCCTGGTGGCAGTGACCCCAAGTTGCCAGCATGCTGCCTGGAAGGACTAACTACCTTCCAGAAGGCAGGCTTGATGCCACTCTCCTCCATCCCATCGCACACAGTGTAAGCCGATCCTGGGCCTCTTTCAAGGCACTGCCAATCAATTGGATTGGACTCTCAAGCTGGATGCCATCCTACAATAGAGGTCATACCTTGAAAAGCCCAGTGACCTTCAGATGCATGCTACATTTCAGTATGTCTACCCTGGCTATTAAATACTCTTTCACTCTTCACGCTGCCCCCTGCTGCTCACTAATCTAGTTATGAGTTTCCTTTATCCCACCAAGCACCCTGCCAAGTCACACACTCTCTCAGCAACGTGTTTGCCTTTGGTGATTAGACAGCGGAAGATGCTGTCCTGTGCAGACATCTCTGTCATTCAGACTGCCTCACTTGGACAGTGCCATACGCAGGGCGTGCCCTGTGAGCATACTGCAAGAACCTCCTTCACAGGAGGGCCCTGCAGCCCCTCCAACCAGGCATTCAGGGTGGGGGTAGGGGTTCCAAATCATGTTTGGTTCCAACAGCAGTATCTGGGTCCTCCCTTTCGGTCCTTGGGTCGTGAACTTGAACAAGCTTGTTTGCTGGCAGGAGCAGATGTCTCCATATGGGGAGTCAGTTTTCAGATCTTCTCTTCATTAAGACATCAGCGTCATTCCGCGTTGGTCCCAGCCGCCAGGCATGCAATCAGCCAGCAGGAAAAGTTCCATCAGGAAGGGGTCTGTTGCCTGCTGAAGGCAGCCTGTGGGACTCAACCTCCCCAGCCTTTGTGGGACTCGTTCCAGCAGCAACTCCAGAACGCACTGTGAGTTCTGTCTAGGCCCGCGGGCCGAGTCTCTGGGCGGTACCATCTGTAGCGCTCGAAGAGTCTCCTTTGCTCACACAAGGAGGGGGCAGAGTCTTTCCACCTCCTTAGCCATTCTCATCTGTCTCCCGGGTGTGTGCCACCAGCATCTGTGGCCCCAGGCTGCTTGGCAATCCCCCTGAGTTATGTTAGAGATATAATAATGAATTATACAATGGATTATACATAATTAATTTATAATAAAACACGCACGCAATGGTTTAATTTCTCCAAGTGAATGATGAGCTGCCGGCCAGATCCTGCTGGAATACGTTCCCTAACTGACTGCTTCCTGGTCTGGAGGCCACGGCCAGAGAGGAACCCTGGCTGGGGGACCCCACCAGGACACAGATTCCCCTCCAGGTCACCTCTGCAGCATGTCCCATGAAAGGATAACCCTTCACTGTTTCTATGGTTGTCCTAGAGCTGGGTCTGCAGAGAGGGTCTCAGCCTAGCCCTGAGCAACCTGAAGGCCATTATTTTCTTCATTCTGCCGATCTTTCTCTTAGAGTATAGGAGATACTTGGGTATTTATTCTCTACCATTCCTTCCTTCATTCATTCAACAAACATTATATACCAGATACTGCGGGTGAACAGAAGAGCCGTGGCCTGGTGGAGCTCTCATTCTAGCAGAGGGACACAGACAATAATAAACACCTTGAATGAGGAAATCCTACAGGATGTTTTACAGTGATAGGTGCTTTAGAAAAAGAAGGAGTGGAGCCAAAAAAGAATGATCACACATCGTGGGGGCAGGTGCCATTTTAAAGAGGCTGAGAAAGTGACAGCCTACAGATTGCAAAGCCCTCCCTGAGGGGAACAAATGCTCTCTGCCTCCAGGGGAGGTTCCCTGGGCTGCTCTGGCCAGACTTCTCAGTACCTGGTAACTTTCGATTTCAGGTATCCAGGATGTTACCGTTCCTGCTGCTGCTGTGGTTTCTGCTCCCCAGTGAAGGGTCCCAACGGGCTGAACCCATGTTCACGGCAGTCACCAACTCGGTTCTGCCCCCTGACTATGACAGCAACCCCACCCAACTCAACTATGGTGTGGCTGTTACTGACGTGGACCATGATGGGGACTTCGAGATCGTGGTGGCCGGGTAAGCGCTCCCACCCTGCATGTCATGGGACCTGCCAGCCACCTTTGGCTGTGATGAGGCTAATAAAGACCCTCTCCAGATCAGCAACCTGCAGCTGTACACATTGTCACTCATAGAGCTTGGCTGGGTTCAACTGGCATCCTAGGATGCTCTGTCCTAACCTTTCACTGTAACAGTAAGTTGGGACAAGGGTAGCTAGGAAAAAAAGAGGGTTTGATACACAGGTTTTCCAAGGAAAATATCTGAACGCTGTGCTCCAAGCTGCTTCTTCAAATTTAAGTCCCCTTACTTATGTGGTGTCACTACCTTACTGGTGGGGGGGGAGCTCTGTATTGGAGGGGCTTAGGGCTGACAATTACAATAGAAGATGCTCAAAGTCACCTTTGCGTGGCCTTTGGCATCAAATTACAAAATGAGTAATTATCCGTTTAAGAGATGAGAGGAAGATGGCAATGAAGGGCAGCCCACTAATAAACTAGCTAATCACTAACTAATCCCTCCATCATGCCAGTGTACCCACTGCTCCCTTTGCTCCCCAGAAGCATGCATCATTATGTAGCAAAAAAGCATAGACTTGGGGTTCAAACAGCTTGAGTTCATGCCCTAGACTTACAACTTTATAGCTGCATGACAGTGAGTCAGTTTCTTACCCGCCAAGGTACAGATGCGCCAGCGCTAAAGTGGATGGTGTGATGCTGTCCTGTCCTGTAGCCTCAGTAGAGCGTGTACGTCCTGCCAGTCACCACTGATGCTGCATGCAGTATGTGTCAGGCATTGCACTGTCTGATAGCACTACACGTGCGTGTACAAAAAAAGGAAATTAGGATTCAGAGGTACTGAGTGGCTGTCCTTGACCAGTAAGTATAAGTGAATGAGTTAAGATTTAAACTCCAGGGCTCCCTCCTCCTAGACCTGCTGAACTCTATTGAACAAGGTTTAGTTATCACATTAAAAATCAGTCATCTAAAGCCCAACAGGAACTTGTACTCTCATTCTGGGAGGCCTGAGCTCTTAAGGCAGCTCTGAACAGTGCACCTGGCAGGTAGCATCACTGGTATCTAACAGTAGTAACTGACCTTGGAATTGGAAGACCTGGGTTTAATTTTAACTTTGCCATCCAGTAGTGAACTTCATGTAAGTTACCACTTTCCTCCTCTGTGAAATAAGCATCATGAAATCATCCCCCTGTCTACCACACAGGACAGTGGTGATGGTGTATAGCAAAGAAGCGTTGTCAAGTATATTTCTTCTTTTATTTCTCCGATCCCACCAAGAGTAAACGTACTAGACTCTAGACTCCCCCTGGCACTGAGCCGGGTGTGCCATCCAAAAGGACTCCCTGTGACCAGGTGGCAGTCCCAGGTTGGCACTGTTGGCTTTAACACCACTAGTCCCATGTGACTGTGGGGCCTCCAAATGCAGCTACTGAGAAACTGAATCTTCAATTTTATTTCATTTTAATTACATAGCCATCCTTAAACTAGCACAATTTGGGGTTTTCAGAAGGGTGAAGGAAAAATATAGAGGGTGGTGATCACACATACTGCCTGAGGGAGCCAGGCAGCTTGTCTGCTTAGGGCGTGACTGCCCAGTCACTCTCTGAATCAGAGAGAAGCCCTCCTGAGCCAAGCCTGCCTCCCAGAGCCAGGTGCTGCTATGCCGGAAGTCTCTGGTGGCGGTGAAATTTCTGGAAGGTTATGATTGGACTTGCCTCCTGCTGGGTGACACTTGCCTGGCCAGGGTGGACCCTGGGAGCTGACAGAGGCCAGAGAACAGCAGGGCAGTCATTCTTTCCTCCTCCCAGGCCCCTACAAGTTACTCCTGTGAACCTGCTCTCCTTTCATCTCAGCACCAGGCTCAAGCATGGGTCTCCAACCCACTACCCTTTGATGTGCAGGGTTTCTGCTATGTTTCCTGCGTATGCAGCTCTTGCTTTCCAAGTGCTGGACATACTTTTCATCTCCTTCTTACTGAAGCCTTTCTCCTCTTCCAAGGAGCTCAAGTGATTAGCTTGTGTGTCCCCCATAGTAGAGAGGGGAGACCCCATTACCAGCTCAGTGTTGGCTGAGGGCCCCACAGCCCCTAGGAGTCATCTCTAGAAACAAAACCAGAGCTCGCTGGGGCTTCGTCCTACATCGCCCAGAGATCGGGGGAAGGTCCCTGGGCTGGCCTGCTGTGGCCAAGGCTGCTGGGGCTATGGGGTGCCATACTGAAAGATGATAGTCTCATCCCTAGCAAAGACGAAGATTTACATGGAGGACAGGCTGGTGAAGTTGGGTGGCTTCCCAGCTCCAGGTCAGGCTGCTTTGTGACTGTTGTGAAACATTGTGAATTCTCAGAGCATCAGAAAGACACGTTCTAATTTAAGTACCAAAATACATTCCAAAGGCAAATATAACTTTTTATTATCTTCAGCTTAGGATGATTTGTCACTGTCTTCCCCTTTGGGCTGGATAACCAGGGGTTGACTATACAGACATATTTAAATCAGGACCTTGGGAGGTCACTCATGCCCGCCTCGCCTTCCAAGAAGGCCACACCTCTCACTTGCCGGAGGTGCCATTTATTCAGAGCCTTCCAAGGGGATGCGTGCAGTCTGTTTGCAGGCCAGCTCAATTACTTACGTCAAGAATCTGTGTGACTAATCTGAATCCCTCACATTAGAGTTAGAGCCACTGCTTCCAGCTTTTGTCTTGCCGTGGTCTCCGGAGACATCCACCACCGACTCACAGCATGGCCCTGCATCCAGGTGGACGCCCTGGTGGCATTTCTGACTTTGGCTTCTTCTCCTTCAGCCCCCCAACCCCCAGCCCCCATCGCGACTGTTAACTCCCCCTCTCTGACTGTAGACTCTGTTGAAGAGATAACATGCTGAAGGAGTGGAAGTTTAAAAAAAAAAAAAAATGGAACATGGATGCTTTTACCTGGGACACCTGCAACCCAAGAAGCCCACTCAATTATCTCACAGATCTTCCCATTAGCTGCCCTCCTCCTCCCCCAAGCATTTACTTTAGGGACCCCCTGGATAATGGCCTCTTCAATTTAAAAGGCGCCCCTTCACTTGAACTTGTCTGGGATCTGCTGACCTTGGAGTGTGTCCGATGGAAGCCCTGTTGCTTTGAGTATTTACTCTTTGAATAGGTTTGTTTTGTTTTGCTTTTTCGGTATCCTCCTTCTGGGTATTGACGGCATTGATTTTGCACGTGTCGTGGGTGAGCTGGTGCTGTGCTTCAGATTCCTGAGTTAATTGTGATGGAAGGCGTATGCGTGCATCTGACTCGGAGGGGCCGCGAGCTCACCCTTGGTTCTGCGGGCCGGGCGGCAGAGTGGCGAGTGCCTCCGCATGTGGAGGGCTGATCTGGCTCCCGGCAGGTGCGTGATTGTGGTCTGCGGATGGACGCCTCCCTGCGGGGCGAAGGGACGGCTTGATCACCCCTGCCTACGGCCGTGCACGCACAGACCCTGGAGGATCTTAAGGGCTGGTGTCCCCGGTAAATAGAAAACCCAGTGGCTTTCCTTCTCTCGGTAGAACTAAACACCCAATCTACAGTCTCCTGGAGTCTGGGAAGGAATTCCTGTTGGTATCAATCTAGCATGGTTCCTTCAGAGCAGCTTTTGTTTCCTGGGGTATCCCCAGAGGCCCCAGATCCTCGCCCCCCATCCCTGTTAGTTTCCAGCAGGAGCTGTGCTCCAATGGAAATGGCTGTGGTTGTAAAGTTTAAATCACGATTTAGATCAGTTTTGCTAACAAAGAGTATTCATTTGATAAAGCCGTAACGCATTCTTCACACTTGGAAGGGTTTCATTTAAAGGCATGCTACATGTTGTAAAGCAGTGTTTCATTTTTTCTTCATTTTGCAACTCTTTCAGAAAACTTTTTTAATTTACTCAAGTTAATTGAATTATTTAAAAGGCAAACTGTATTCAATTACCAGATTAATCATCATCATGTAAGAGATAGTCTTGCCATTATAAATAAGAATAATGCTAACGAATGGGACATTCAGCTATGATTTAATCAAATCAGCATTTTAAAAATATTTTATTCTAAAGATGCAGAGATAAAGTATCTATGTGTATTATTATGAATATATTATGTATGTGTATATTATGTATATATATACTAGATAGATATATCTACAAAAATATGCTCTCATATATGCAATATATTTAATATATATGCTACCTACTTACATTTCCAACAAAATAAGAAAAATATTTTCAACATTTAAGCTGAATTGTTGCTCTGTGAAATGTAACACTTTAATAAATTTGATCATCACTTTAGACATTCTATTGTTTGACTATTTCATTTTGTTTCTTTCTTTTTAAATTTAATAAAACTTTAGTTTGTAGATGAAAGTCAAAATTCCTCTTTACCAATCCACACCTCACTCCAAGTTCAGAACCAAAATTTTCAATTTGGTCTTTATACTTTTAGAAACTTCTATGTCACATATATACTTACTAGATACTTTTGGGAGAAATCAAACTGTCACATATTCCAGACCTGGCTTTTTTCACTATATGATGTGCTCATTGCTCCAACATAAAGATCTTGTTTTTTTGTAAGTGCCGCATGTTGATATACCATATTCATCTTGTCATTCCTCAAGTGACATTTAATTAAGCAAACCATGACCATTGCAAATGATGTTGAACTATATGGTATCCTTACTCACTCATGAAGGCAAATATTCTCACACAGATACCCTTATACTCATATAAATAGCATAACATACTTTCAGATATCCTCATACCTATCCTTACATGTATGCAAATATCCTTACATAAATGCAAATATTCTTACACACATATGTAAATAGCTATCTAGAATAGATACCAAGAAGTAGACATATACAGACTGATATGTATTTATTAAATCTTAATAGATATTGCAAAACTGTTTCTAATTTCAATCTTTGTCTACTCGTTCACAACCTACATCTGAAAGACAAGCTTTCAGTTATTGAATTCAGCATATATTTGAGCACCTACTATGCATACAGCTCCAGGGTCTGAACTGTGTGTCAATTTAGATTTAATAGTTTCAGGAAGGAGGAAAAAAGGCCTATTATATATTTGCAAAAGAAACTGTGTTAAAAACTGGATTGAGGAACTTCAATACCTTTTGAATCAAACTGCTAAAAGGACTCCCTCTAAAGCCTCCTCGGCAAAAATATATTTCTTAAATGGGTCACCCTTAACCCTGAGATTCATTGTCGTTGGTGTCATGGAAGAATGATTGCGGGGTGCCAGCTCTTTTGCTGTGCTTAAGCGTGGACTGCCCCTGATTTTGAATACTAATAAGACATGAGCTGGAGCAGAAGCCAGGGCTTTTAACTCATTCTTAAAAGTTTTCTAAAAAGGTTACTCAGTGGTGCATGGCAGGTTTTCCAAAGATGTGCGTTGCTATAGCCAAACCTTCTCTTCAGCCCTGGCAGCCAGAAGCAATGGACAGAAACGTTACCCCCACCCCAAACCATAAATCTTCCTGGCAGCTCCAACATCTGAGGCACCTAGGTAGTTACTCCAACTACACACTCTACAGGTGTCAGTAGGTGTGTCAAAAAGTAGTGAATGGTCTCCCAAAGATGCCATGCCCTAGTCACCAGAATGAATGAATACTATAACTTACACAGCAAAGGGGACTTTGGAGATATGATTAAGTTAAGGACTTTGAGAGATTATCCCAGATAATCTGAGGGGACACAGTGTCATCACAGTTTTTAAAAATAGAAAAAGAGAGACAGATGAGAGGGTGAGGTAATATGAAATGGATTCAAGTCACCAGTCCTGGGTTTGAAGACAGAGGGTGGAACCATAAGCCAAAGAAAATGAGTGGCTTCTAGAAACTGGAAAGGCAAGGACATAGATGTACCCCCAGTAGGAAATGCAGCCCCATCAACACCTTGATTTCAGTGCAGTGAGAACAGAATCAGATCTCTGACATGCACAACTGTTAAGATCACCCAGTTGTCATGTATTGCTCTATGCTACTAAGCTTGTGGCGTGTTATAGCAGTCAGAGGAAACTAATGCAGTAGGTAAAAAGGGACTTGGCTTCATTTTCAGAAAAGTATTTTACTCAGAGAATTTCAACAGTATTATTTTAATAATGCTGTAGCAATTTTTTAAAAGCACTAACAAGAATATTATTGAAAAAAATCAAAGAATATATTTTATTTTAAGAGAGACATATAACCAGCAAAGGTGTTATTTTTAATCAGTGCCAATTTCCTGTGTTTTGGAAAGAAATCCCTAGACACAGTTTGCTCCTGGACCATCCACAGGCTTAATTCCCCCGGCAGCCAGGTGACTCGAGTGACTGGAGGAGGGAGAGGGGATTCAGAGCTTCGAAAGACCTCACAGTCCTTGATGGGACAAACACACCCAAATTGGGTGAGAAACCAGTACCCCAGAGAGATGCCAGCATCTGGATGTTGGAGCCAGAAGAGAGCACAGCAGGGAAGGGCCTTGAAGGCCTGGGAGAGGCACAAGCAGACAAGGCTGGTCCCTCTAACAAGGGGGTAAAGGCCTCTCCAGGTTAAAGGGAGTTTTAGGCGTATTCAGACTCTGTTGTTTTGTTTTCACATTTATTTTTTTAAGAAAAGCATTTTCACCAAAAATTGCTTTTCACAAAGTAGTGAAGAATATTTATAAAACGCCATTCCAAAATAGTCATATAATTAAGTCACTAAAATTGTCTTTGCTGAAAATGGCGAAGCTGCTTTTAGTCATCTGAATTCAGAAAGTGAATGTGTGCACCATCTCTGGTCACTTCCTTTTAAGCCTCCCAACTCCCCACTCTCCCTTCCCCTCTCTTGCTCCTTTCCCGTGCCTCTCCTGTGCCCTGCTTCCCCTTCCTCTCCAGCCCCAAACTCACCTCACTTGACCTCACTTGACCTTCTCTTTGGAAAGCCTCAAATTCCCCATCCCAGAATCACTCCTGCTAGGGGATCTGACCCTGGCCTCCTGGTCTCCTGCTTTTACTCCCATGGCCCCATCTTCTCTGCATTCTACTGACCTGGTGAGCTGGGTGGTTCTTATCATGTTCTTTGCAGCATGCTATAATGCCCTGTGAGGAAACAGTTACTTTTGAGGTGTGGGTACCTAGAAAAACACGCAAGGATGTGAAGAAGCTAAAAGCACTTCGGATCTATACCTCAGTCTCCCTGCATCTCCCCTCACTTGGTAGGTTCACAGTAGGAAGGGGAGGGAGCAGGAGCAGCCCATTCCACCGTTACACCTCACAGCCCCTCTGTGATGCCTGGGGGAACAACTGAGCCCTCTTCTTGAGGGATTTACTTCCATTTGTTGGGAACAGCTATAGGAAAACTTGTTTCTTTTATCCCGCTTTATCCAATTTCCATGTTTTCAATACTTCTTTTCTTTCCTTTTCTTGCTCTTTAAAAATATATACGTCAATTAGTTGGGGGTGCTTGTTTTGTTTTGGAGAAAGTGGAAAGATTGTTTTGAAATCTCATTTTTTTGGCCTCTACTTATTTGGGATTACACCCTCCTCTTCTGTTCTTTTCACTATTTCCTTTGAACTGCATGATACATGTGTAATTTGCAGAGCTGGGAAGTACTTGAAGCCCCTTCCAGGACAATGCTGACTGAACTGGGAACATCAAGCATTTCAATCTTGCCTTTTGCAAACTGCCATGGTTGTAGTTATCTCTGTTATTTTATTATCAAACGATAATGTTTTTAACTTGCATCTTTTTTTTTAACATCTTATTTGTTCATCTTTACTATTTGTATCTCAGAAAGACCTCTGGGGTCACATGATTCTTCTGAATGCACCTCCTTTAGCTGCTCCTTTACTGGATGGTAAACTAACTTCCTGTGTCTTCACACTATAAATCCATGTATTGTGTTTCCATTCTTGAAAGGTAATTTCTTTGCATACAAAATTTTAGGTTGACAGTTATGATTCCACCATCTTCTGGCTGCCATTTGTTGCTGAGATAGAGTAATGTCCTCTGTAGGTGACCTGTCTTTTATAGTTTGGCCACTTTTGGAATTCCCAGCTTTACTACTACATGACATACATGTAACTGGGGTCTCTGTTTTGTTTTGTATTGTTTTTTAACCCAGCTTGTGCTTCTTTCCTCTGAGGATTTGTGTCTTGACCACTTTTTTTTTAAGTGACATTGGCTTCTAACGTTATAAGGGCTTTAGGTGGACAGCTTTATATTTAGAATTTTCTATATTATATTGTGATCTCACCCACTAGGTCCTACCCATAACCATATGATTGATCTGTTTTACCCAATTTACCCACCTATCTTCCCTCTTCTCTTCCAAATGGTATAAAACCCCTGTTTTTATCTTAAAATCTAAACATTTGCTTTTGTTTTGTTTATTCATTTTATTTATTAATCTTCTACATATGAGTAAAATAATGTGGTATTTGTCTTTTTCCATCTGATTTGTTTACTTAACATAATGCCCACTTTGTCACCAATGGCAAGATCTCATCTTCTCCATAGTTGGTTAGTATTCCATAGTGTATATATGCTACATCTTCTTAATCTACTCAACCCTTGATGGGCATTTAGTTTTTTCCCAAACCATGACTATTGTAAATAATCCTGTAATGAGTTTAAGAGCAAACATAGCTCTTCAAACTAGTGTTTTCACATTCTTTAGAAAAATAGCCAGATATGGAAAAACTGATCATATGAAATTTCTAGTTTTAATTGTTTAAGGAGTCACTATATTATGTTCTGATGTGAGAAACATCATATCTTTTTAAAAATCTGCCCAGTATCTTTACACTCTCCTTCTAAGCCTTCACTCAAACATGTCAGGTTTTCTCATTTTAACATCCAAGTCTCCTAACTGTCTCATATTATTTCTTCTCCTGTCTCTCTATGATGACATATTCTGGGTAGTTTTCCAGGTGTATCTTCCAATTCATTCACTCTTTAGGTGCATTAAAAAGGTCAGTTTAACTTCAAAAACTGCTTTTCATGTCTGAGCACTACATGCAGTCCTGCCAAATCATCTCTGATACTATCTTGTTGCTTACTTGCTTATTTCATCCTTTAGTCCATTAAACATTTCACACATGGATATATTCCATATTTGAAAATCTAATATCTGCAGTTCTTGGGTATAAACATGTGTTTTTAATTTTTTTCCTGCTGCTTATTTGGAGTATCTTGCCCTCTTGTTATATTTACTCGATCCTGGGGTATGGAATTCATAGGAGCCTCAGTTAGATACTTTTTTTTACCGGAGAGCATTTGTATCCACCTCTGCTAAGAGCCATGCAGTTCAGCTGGGAACACTCTAGCTTAGCCAAGGGTTCTGGCTTAATATAGAATTCTAGGTTTCGCTTCCTTACCATGATGTCAACTCAAGGCTTAGTAATACTCCTCATAGTGCCCTGAGCCCCTTGTTCCCATTTATTCACACTCACTACTACCAGTAGTAGTACTACCAGATCGAGCTGGGGCTCACCTTTCTTTTTTTAAAATGTTTTTATTTTATTTATTTCATATATATATATCACATCATTTTCTACCCTGAGGTTCTCCCACCACATTATCACCAGTGAATCATCTTAATCTCTTATGACCGTCCTTCCCCTGATTTTACCCTCCCCCCCTTGCTCTATGCTTCAGTTCTGTTGACAGTTTTAAATTTTTCTTGTCCATTTGTTTGTTTTCTCTGTATCCCTCATATAAGTGAGACCATCCTGTATTTTTCTTTTTCTTCTTGGCTTATTTCTGCTAACATGATTCTTTCTAGCTCCATCCATATTGTTGTGAAGGACATGAGTTCATCTTTTTTGATTGATGAATAATATTCCATTGTGTACATATACCACAACTTTCTGATCCATTCATCTCTTTGGGGGCATTTGGGGGTGTTTCCATATCCTGGCTATTGTAAATAATGCTGCAATAAACATTTGAGTATGACTGTCCTTTTGAATGAGTGTTTTTGTATCCTTTGGGTAAATCCCCAGAAGTGGGGTTGCTGGATCGAATGGTAGTTCCATTTCCAGTAGTTTAAAGACCCTCCACACAGCTTTTCATAGTGGCTAGACCAGTTTGCATTCCCACCAGCAATGTGTAAGAGTGTTCCTTTCTCTCCACATCCATGCCAGCACTTGTTATTGCCCTTTTTTTTTCATATGGGCCATTCTTACTGGTGTAAGGCGGTGTCTTTTTCTTAGATATCATCTTTGCTAATTTCATTGCCTCTAGGCTTAAAACAACAGCTCAAGGTCTTGTCCCCCCAGCAGTGATACACAAGGTTGACCTCAGGCTCACCTTTCAATGGGGGTCAGGTAGGTTATTGGATAGTTACCTTAAGTTTGTGAGCTCAGTAATACATTAAAGTGTTTTATCTGGGATCTACTGTTTTGTGGTGTTAGGATCCTTCAGCATTCTATCATATCCATTGAAAGAGAAGTCTGGGATTATCAATAGATTTAGCTTATTTTTCTATTACCAAGAAGAGTTAGGAGGGCATATGCCATGAGAGCAAGTAGTGTTTAAGAGGTTCTCTCCCTCAGCTGCTCAGAGACACTTGAACTCCTTGAAAAATAGGAAGAGCTCAACAGCATGGAAGACTTGGGCATGAGATGAACAGGGAGAAGGATGTGTGTGTATAGAGGGAAGCTCGTGCACTAAGCCATGTGCATTCTAGCAGTCAGCCCAGGTGTTTGGACTCCTCCTCTTGGAAGGAGCATGGGAAAGTCAAGTTCAAAATTCATTTCCAGCATAGATGATACCATATAAAGTTACTGGTGTTTGGTTGTGCACCCAAAGAAGTATGTGACTATGTTATCAAAAAGAACCTCTTTCCCCCTCAGAGTCATATTTCCACTTGTTTATAGAATGGTTACAGCTATGTGAGGTCATGGACAGCTACCTCATATTCTATGACTTGCCTAGCCATTGTAGTCACCCTTTATACTGGCCAGGAGCAGGCAGTGGAAAATAAGCAAGCTAGTGAGGATTCTCCCTGGTTGGGAGCTGTCCTGGAGCACAGCATTGCACCAAAGAGTTTGCTACACAGAATAAAGCAGCAGAATATTTCCTTTGGCACTCCAGAGCACCTTCATACCCTCTTCTGGCAAGAACACTCCACTCCTTTAGAGGATTCTTCTAATTACTGATCTCATGGGGCTAGCAGTCAAAGTACATCTACTAGGGATTAGACTAAGTTTCGCTGTGACCTAAGGCTGTGTACTCAGTATCTTGATCTGAGATTTTCTACCCTGAGTTTTAGATGAAAAACTCTACTCTTGCTCATAGATCATGAGGATATATCCCAAATCTACCATGCATATATTCACATTCCCCATCCCATGGAAACCCATGACAATTTAACATGACACCAACTGAGAAGAAGAAAAGATAATTCTGGTGCCATAAGTGCCATGGTACCTATCTTTGAGGTATGCAGACCTGTGGGTCTCCTGTACCTTTCATTTAGTTCTGGAAGCACCTTACGTACCTCCGATAAATCTGCCCAAGAAAAAGACAGAAACCATAAGATCTCACCTATAGATGGGATATAGGGATAACAAACAAGAGGCCAATAAAAAGCTAAAAAAAGCTGACAACATAACTGTGGCAAGTAGTTAGGGAGGGGGAGGAAAGAAGGATAAATCAAGGAAGAGCACAAGAAGACCAAGATGAAGGTTCATGGATGATAAAGTAAAGGGAGAACCCTGGGGAATGCAATGATGTAATATATATGTACTTACATACATAAATATGTAAACAACAAAATGAGTAATTAAAAAATCTCTGCCCTCTTTTATCCCAACCTACATTTTTCATCTTATGCCAAAGCCAACAAGTTTTAGTTTAGACAGGGCAGTCATTTTGCAGACCAAAGCAAAACTGTCCCTACCCCTAAAGGAGATCCTATGGCTATATAGTAAGAGGAAAAATTCTTAAGAAAGAGGTTAACAATCTGTGACCAATGTTAACTTATGTTTCTAAAGGCATTTTTGATAGGTAGTTCAAATTGAAAAAGAAATGAATACCAAAGAAATAGTACAGCATTATTTAACGAAGCAGTAAGCATCTTCTTTACACACATTGAACATGAACCTTAAAAACATTTCCCCTCTCACACCATATTGAAGGCTCCTGAAGACTGGGATTCTCTTTCTAATTTGTGTACCTACAATGCTTAGCAAATAATCCATGTTCAATGAATGAATGAAGTCAGTCAAAATCTTCTGGAAGGAGGTAGGGCCTCAAATAAGAAGGTTAATGAAAATTAGCTAAACTCAGAAGTGAGTAATCCAAGTATATTAACTTTGAGAACCATATCAATCAACTAATAAACACATCATATGCCAACCTGCCACTGTATGCTCAGGATTTCAGTAGATACAAGCATACTCCTCCTTCCTTCAAGCCATCTTAGTAATAATAGATACAAAGCATATATGGAAATAACAGAACAGAAAGTGATGTGAGCTATAGAGACACTCAGTCCATGATCTGCACACTTATCAGGTTTATCTCCCCAGAGAATATTACAGTTTTTCCAGTTTCTTATAAATACTATATTTCATCTGAGGTTGTTGTAATAAGGTTTTTTCTCCCTGTATGGAATTTCCTATGATGTTTCAGACTTGATCTTCTCTTACTCATTACAGCAAAGGTCCCTGTGTTCATTTTCCTTTATTAAACTACAATAATTGTTTGTTGACTGAGTAGTCCCTGAGAACTGACAACATCATTGAGCCTCCAGTCCTGGTCCTTCTTGGTTTCTGTCTAATATCTCAGCAGGCAGTGAAACTTTCCAAAATGCACCACTAGCCTGTTCTACAGATGCCAACCTTATTTTTCTGAAATGTGTATTCTTCCATCACAATCTGCCATCCAAAACCTTCCCTTTAAGCTGAAGCAGAGTATGGAGCAACAATACCCCCTCCAGATAAAAGGGACCATAGCTCTTGTTACTCCAGTATCATTTTAAGTTGCTCCTTTCTTCCAAGGGCCTTTCACTGCACCAGGCTATAGCCAAAGGTTCTCTCTGCCTGGCCTGGGAGAGACTTTGGTTAAACCATTTCAGCACTTGAGTCCTGGACAGCACCAGGGCAAGGAACCAGACACACTATCCTGTCCTTCCTCTTCATCCCTACAGGTAAACCAGCTTGCTTCCACAAATTGGGAAAACTTTGGGAAGCAGGGCATGTTTGCATTACAAAAGCTTCTTTTCTATACAGTTCATCCATGTTAAAAGGCAAAAACTAATAGCAGATATCTCAAAGTTTTCATGGACATATCTAGAACTTAAGTCAATCTAACTATAGCTAACATTTCATAGGAAAATAAATCTTTAATTTAAAAACTAGAAGAAGAAAAGTAGGCCATTCTTCGTTCAAAAATCTAGAGAGCTAAAGAAATTTTCAAGGGCACCAGTCACTTTCTGATGCCTATCAGACAATATTACGTTCTGAATTGTGATGAAAGTGAATGAGATATAGTCTATAAAGTCCTTATCACAGCACCCAGCATATACTAAGTGGTTCAGTGTTAGTGTGCTGAGCATGATTATGTTTATTTAATGCCTAATTTAACAGTAGTAGTTTACCTGAACCAATTGTCATTTCAGAAACCTAATGTCTCTCCCACTAACCTTTTTTCCATCAATGGAATAACATGGCACATTTTAATATTTTTAAATTAGAACCATATATCCTCTGTTATCAATTTTTAACATAGTCATTTAAATAATTTTATGCTGTTTTGTCTGCAGACATGCATTCCTAAAGTAAGTTGTTTTGTATTTTACTTAGTTTCCTGTAAATCATTGTCTTTCCTAGGAAAAAAGTTTATTTACCCCTATTATAGTAGCCAGCTCTTGTTCATTCATTCTACTTTTTTTTAACTAAGCTACCATGTGCCAGGCACCTTGCTGAGCCCTGGAGGTTCATACTGAACAAGACCAAACTCTTGTCTTCACTGCACTCTGAATCAATACATCTGATGAATTAGAGAAATTCTTACTTTGAGAAGGAATTTCAGCTTCCTCCAATCAAACCTTTTATCAGAATTCATAATTTGTAACTAGAATCATTTATCATTCCCACTGTCCATTTTTTTCTAAAAGAAGCTAATAAGAAGTGGAATGATAAAACAAATGGGGATAGAAAAGAAAAGGGCATAACTTGGCCAATCCATGAATTAATCAGCCCCTGAATAATCAAGAGGTAATCTATAAAATGTAAGTATCATAGTTCATGCCTTCTTAAATAATTAAACATATTAAAGGAGGGACAAAAAGACTACATTTCAGAAGAAATTAGTAGCCTTAAGGCAGAGGGTGAGCAAAAAAGGCTCCAGAGTAGTATTTATAAGCCTTTTCTATATTGTAATAAACCAAGCAGGTAGCAGTCATAAGAGGGATGGTTATATGGATTCTCTCATATATTTTAAAGTAGCAGATGCCAACCTAGAGGTCACAGAGTTATTACAAGGCATCTGGGAATCCATCAGCACGTGTGCATTTTATCAATAGAATGAAAAGTACACCTCCTATTACATGGAGTTTTTTTTAACATTGAAAGGGTATCTTCACCCTTGAAAAGAGTTGAAAATCATGGCCTTAAATATGTGCTCATGTGCTATTGGAAAAAATGGGGTTTAAAAGAAACAAGAGAAGGATCACAGAAAGGAGAAGAGAGAGAGTGAAGCTTCAGATGAGAGATGGAGAAAAGGACAAGAGGACAGAAAAGTACAAGAAGAGACAATGTCGATGAACACAGAAGGGAAATTATGGAGCTGTGCAGAACAGCATTAAAACTCTAGGCTCCTTCTCTTTCTAGCACCTTAAGAAGCCCTAACTGTCCGAAAATGTCCTAACCTCTCTGAGTTTGGTTTCTTTATCTGTAAAGTGAGGCGACAAGTATAACCAGGTTACCTCACAGCCCAGCAGTAACCATTAAATAGGCGAGAGATGCAAAGATCAGCCCTGGGTCTAACACATGGAAAATACTCCAGGATTAGCTACCACCAGCACCAGAACCATCATCACTTCTTACTCTCCCACTTGACTTGTCTCCCACTGGTCTGTGGTCTTTCAGGTCTCACCTGTAAGCACCTGGGTGGGACTCTCTTGTCAAACCATATTACTAATGAGCTGATTAGTTAGAAGTCTTTCTACTGCAGTAGAAGTGACCTCCTGCAAACTTATCCTTCCTCATGCCCCCACCCACCCACCCAATAAGATCTAGTGTAGGCATACTATAAGTAGGGTAGGCTGCACAATTCAAAGAAAATCTGCCCAACTGAGCCTCAGAAAAAAACAAAAAACAGGCATGGGGCAGCAAGGTGACATCAGGCGTGACAGGAGCCAGAGTCCAAATAGCCAGGATCAGCCTCCCGACTTAATGCCTTTCGTGTCTCCCTCTGCTTCTTGGCCTGTCAGCCTCGTTATTTCAGAGCATCTCTCTCTGAGTCGAACCAAAACTGCCAGTTGCTCCTGGAGATCTGTCTTCCTAGCCTGGCCACCAGAGAGAAAGTTTCAATTACAGGAAAAGGATTCTGAATGGACATGGGCTCATCCGTAGTTCAAGAAAAATAGTCTGAATAGGAGGAGTGAGGTTGATCCTCCAGATATAAGGGGTTCTATTCCTGGATCCAAGAAGGAAGAGACTGGTTAGACAAGCATAGTAAGGTCACTCAGCAAAAACTGAACACCTACTGTGTGCCAAGTCAACACTAGAAGCACAGAGGTGACCAAGACACACATGGTCTCCGCTTTCATGGAATGACTTTCTAGTTGGGGAGACAGCAATGAACAAAGGGATAGGAAATTTTAATTTAGCCATTGAAAAACAAGGTATCCACGCACACACATGCACACAGCTCTTGAGAAACTCTTGCACAGCCTTGTGCTGATACATATTGTCACCACGCCAGAGGCATGAGGCACAGACCCCAAACCCCTTCCAGGCTGCCCCAGCATCCCTCAGGTAAGTCATCCACTTCAGTACCCACTTATCTCCCATTCTAACCCTCAATTTTAGTCCTTTTGAAACCTATTGAGATCCAATGATGCAAAAAAGACACCAGCTAGATTTCCAAGAAAAATTTGCATGCTCAGAATTATGAACTAAAGGTAGGGAGGTCTGGGGAAATGTGCCAGCTGAACTCCAGTCAGGGGAAAAAATCAAAAAGAGTAAAATCAGTGTTTCCAGGAGTGTCTTCAGGGAGAAAGGTAACTTAGAATTATCCAGGGTCTGTCAGAGGAGTCCGGAGTTGTGGGGCCCCAGTCTCACTCTCACACACATTAGACTCCTGTATTTTTATTGGCTGTGAGGAATGTGCATTTGTTAGTGGATGGGTTCCAAGTATCTTTTCTAATGTGAATATATTTTAAATTATGTGAATAGTTTTGACAACTCTGTTTCAACATTTCTTCACTTTTTGAATATGTCAAGAGTCTCAACAACTCTAAGAGGCCCAGTCCACGCTCAAATTTTAGGATGCTCTGACAATAGCATTTCATGAACACCTACTATGTGCCAAACTCTGCTTTGTAACGTGAATTCTCACTTATTTGTAAAGAAGGAAAGTGAGATCCAGAGGACAGGTTTCTTGCTAGAGGTCACGCAAATATTAAGGAGCTGATCTGGGAGGACACAGGTTTATTTGGGCCCAAATCCTTTCCTTCCCAACTCTGGTCCCCAAATGTCCAATTCTGAGCCGAGTCTGCCTAGAATGAAGTTATTTCTACTTTGTAGAGAAATCAACTCAACAAGGGCAATGCAATTTTTTTATAAAACTAAAAACATTCCATTTAAAGGACTGATGTTTTTAATTCTAGAATTTTGTTTTCCTTGCTTTTCTTTTCATATTAAAAACTATTTTTATGGTTATCTTATAGTGGATGCTAGTCATTGCTTTTTTAAAAATTGTCCTTAGTTGGCAAAATAAAACATTGGCGATCCTGCGTGTGCTCCAAAGTTTATGTTTTGGAAACTGACTGGCTCATGAGTTCTTCAAGTGCTTTGTGTAGTGTTGGCATCTCCCAAAGGAAGAACTGCCCCTCATTGTTTGCCTGCCATGTGTGGGTACCAGGCTGCCTGCTTTTCATAAATTATCTCTGATCAGATTCCTAAAGGGAAGTGCTGCCCTGATTTAACAGATGAGGAAATTGGGAAGCTCACACCTAACCATCGGTCCTGGGCTCTGGTCCTACATCGTCACTCTTTTTTTTTTTTTTTTTGAGACTAGGTCTCGCTATTTTTGCCCATGGAACCACAGGCTCATGTTGCCCGGGGTACCACAGAATCAAGCAATCCCCAGCCTCAGCTTCCCAGGTAGCTGGGATTACAGGCATGTGCCACCACACCCAGCTATTTTTTTGGAACTAGGTCTCACTACGGGCCCCAGGCAGGATTCAAACCACAATCCCAGCCCCAGCCGCTTCATAGGCTGAAGCTTATAGGCACGAACCACCTTCACTCTTATATGGTGTGAGCCCAGAGCCTCCCCATTCTCATACCCAACCAGCCCTCCTCCTACTCTGGGGCCTCATCTGAGACAATAACTTCCTAACTGAGGAATCCTCCTTTCACACCTGCTCCCCCAGACTCTAGGGCTCTGGCAGTTTTCAGAGCATTCAGCATTTTCGAGGACTGAGGCCAGCTTGTGGCTCTCTTCTGGAGCTCTGGCTTGGGAGGGCTTCAAGATACCCCTAATAGAAAGACAGTGAGCTTCATGCTTTGTTCCACTTAGCCAGGGACATGAGGTCAAAGGGAACCCTTAGCTGTTCACAGGGTGATCTGTGATTTCAGATCACCTGAAATAACAGCTGGGGGAGAGGGGTTGTTGGACCAGCTACTCTGCAGCAAACCTCAGGGTTTGCTTTGCATGGTCTTGATGGCCTTGGTGCATACATGTGGCCTTCCCTCCACATGTAGGGGTTGGAAGGTGGACTGCCCTGGAGCCCAAGGAACTCAGTTGGCTTCTTTGGGCACATGCATCTCTCAGTGCACAGGGGACCTTGGCACTTTGCAGAGGACAATGCACCTTTGGGCTGACAGGAGGCTATTTTCATCTTTTGTGCATCTAGTCATAGTCTCCTAGTGGGGTCTCATGTGATTGCCAGATTTCACTACAGCAGCCATACATGCAGGCAGGAAGATGCCTGTTTTCTTCACTAGGAAGAGAAGGAAAACTGAGTTTGTTGCCGGGACTCCCAAGTGCTCTGAAGGCAAGAGATATGGTCTGGTTGTCCCTAGAGAAGATGGACTCAACCATAGACTTATGTATTTTTAGGCAATATAGGAGAAAGGTTGAAAGCCTCTATCAGCTGATAGGACCACAAGGCCAATATAATTTGCAAAGTGAGAAAAATGTTGACAAATAAAGCAAAGCTTAATATTATGCACGAGTGTGCAGAAATGGTAATAGCAGCAGGACTCAGCTGTGGTTCATATCTTTCTCTTACCTGGTAACTACCCCCACATTCAAAAATTACTCTTCCTTGGCCGGGCACGGTGGCTCGTTTCTGTAAGCTTCAGCCTATGAAGCGGCAGGGGCTGGGATTGTGGTTCGAGTCCCGTAGCGAGACCTAGTTCCAAAAAAATAGCTGGGTGTGGTGGTGCACTCCTGTAATCCCAGCTACCTGGGAAGCTGAGGCTGGGGATTGCTGGAGTCTGTGGTACCCCGGGCAATGTGAGCCTGCAGTTCCACGGGCAAATATAGTGAGACCTAGTCTCAAAAAATAAAAATAAAAACAAAAATTACCTTTCCTTCCTCATGCAAAATTGCATCTCCTGTTTTGGAGAAATGCTAATCCAGGAACATTGCTCTCACTCTACACAAGCCAAAAACATATCTGGAGGTCTCCCATGGTGCCCGGGGGCGGGCCATGAGGGGGCAGGAGCACATCCAGTAGAAACCTCCCTGAGCTGCTGTGTATGGAGCAATGTGAGGATGCAACAGACATTTGGAATTTAGTTGTTTTTTCCAGCACAGCACCTGAGCAAGTCTGTCAGAATGTTGTGGCTCCTTCGGAAGCTCTCTGTTCTGATCCTGGTTCTTTGGGCTTTCCTTTGAACCAACGAACCCTCCCCTCCCCCCACCCCTCATAACCTGCAATGAATTCCCTTTTCCCATTAGTTCAACAAAGTCAGTTTCTGTTATTTATAATCACAGAACCCACCTAAATGAATGTCACCCCCTTCTCTGTGACCCATTGGAAGTCACACGCCCACACCCACTGTTCTAACACTGCCTCCACAGGGCAGTGTCCTCATTTAGAATGGCCTTGGGGGCCATTTGCTCCACACAAGAGCGCATGAGCTTAGAACCATGCCTCCATTTGGACCCAGAACAACACTGCCAGCTCAATCAGCTGGTTATTCACCGGACTTGGCTCCCAATGCCAAAAAGCCTTTTGACTATTTCCAAAAATAAAACCCAGCTCCACAGGATGAGGATCTGTCACCATTGTGCTTAATCCAAATAAGGTGGCATCGATTTGGAAGAAAAGTCTCAAGGGAGTCCCCAAGGTATCTGGAACAATGGCAGCAGGCTTGGGATAAATATCTGGCATCTGTGGCTGACAGCTCAAAAGGGGAGGGAAACTCATTTGGATGGGTATATTTTGTATCTTTATTAAATAGCCCGTCTCATTATCTAAAAGTCACACTCCATGGTAGAGATATGTTTCTAAGCCTGAAAATTAGACTTTGTTTAAATGACCCTTTGGATAATCCCCTATACACAGCAGGAAAACACCAACATCCCTCACCTCCACCCCCTACAGTGGCCTGGTAAGGATGTTCCTCTCCATGCGGGAAGCAGGTGACACTTAACAGTGGCTATTATCTGTTGTTCCTAGGCAGGATGCCTGTCCTCTGCCCAAGATAGGCTGCAGATACGAAACATGAGAACACTCAGCGTCCATCAGCACATTCTACTGTCAGGTCTCTTGTGGAAACATCATGCTTTTTAGCTTCAAAGTTCTCTTGGACTGGGGGAAGACTTGCCCATAAGTTTCCCAAAGTAAGGGGGGTGGGGGGGCTGTGTCCATATTTGGATAACATTATGGAGTCCAAATTGAAATCTTACACACCCTCCACCTGCTACTTGACATGGTCACCTGGCTGTGCCTACGCTCAACCAAAGAGGAAGGAGAAATCCATTGTCCCTCATCCCCGGCCATTACCAGGCACTAGACCACCTGACACTGAAAGGCCTCTCTCTCAGGCAGGTAGCAGGAATGATGTGGTAGTTTCCAGTATTTCTCTTTATAGGAAAGGAAAGGAAAAGTGAGTTTTCAGAATTGGCTTCTGTCTCTTAGTGTCTTGCAATTTCCATCTCTTTGTGATCAAAAGATCACAGCCCAATAAGGGGAGGGAAAGAAGAATCTGCTTTTGGCAGGCTCCACGAAAGTCTTGGATTATTTATTTATTCTGTAACTCATTTCTGTCAAACATTCTTTTTCTATCTCTTGTCATAAAAAATTGAAATGCTAGTTTCTCAGTGGATGTCTTGGCTTTAACTATCTGTCTGACCTTGAGCAAATTATTTAACCTCTCCAAACCTGTTTTCTTAAGTGTAAGCACAGTGCCTGGCACAATGTTGTCTGCAATAAGTACTGCAGGTAAATGGGTGATTTTTACAGCCTTTCCAGCTCTAATACTGGGTGACTTCCTTGGAAATTGGGGGGAGTATCTCACTGGGCCCCTTCCCCATTAGCCCATTAGCCTGTTTCATATTATTTGGCATTTAGTCTCAAAAGCATTGTTCCTTCATTCTCCTGGGTGCACTCACTACCACGCTAGGCAAATAAGGTTCACTCAGTGATCTAGATTTGAGGATTCAGAATAGCAGGATTCCTTCCGGTCACTATGGCTCAATGTTCCCAGCTTTTTTGTTCAGTTACTCTGTATATTTGAAAAACTTTTCACAGGCACAGCTCCCCCTCTTACTTCAGCCATAGTTGTCTATGATATATCAGTCACAACAGAGAGGTGAGCCCATAAACTTGGTTTCGATGTTGAGTTCTTCTTTGCATTCCTGTTTCTCAGTTGGCCAGTGCCTGAATTTGCACAATCAAGGTGCTTTGGGGGTTAATATTGCTCTTTCGTGAAGTTGATTTACAAAGTGTGTCCCCTAGAAGGCTCACCCCTAATCTGAATTGTCAACTGGGGACCGCTAGAGATTGATGACGGGGGATTATGACTGTCTACGTGGTGTGCTTTCATCCAATTTTCTGATGTGTTTTGGTAATGATGTTGACAGTTGTGTGAAGATCTGTTACTGAAATTAAAGCAGCAGCGGCAGCATTTTTGAGTTTGATGATTAGATTTGATTAGATCAGAGTGGGTTTTACTTCTGCCTCAGAGTCAGCAGAGATTTACTGTCCACTGACTGATTTAACTTCATGCTGGAAGATAGTTAGTGTGACATAAGTTACCATCAGAAAAAGAAATGTCAAGTAATGTTGGGAGGAAAGCCCTACCTGGTTTGACTTTTGTGTTGACCTTGACGGGACTGAGAATGTATATATTATCAGAGACTTCTGCCCTTAGAGCATCATAGAGAAAAACAAATGTTGACACGTGTAGTGGACATTTGAATTGATGAGTATCTTCCAACAGCAGCTATCGTTTAAGTGAGTCAGTGCCTTTCATGAAATCAGATAAGGTAACAAAAGAATAGGATTATGGTTTCCAGATTTCTCTTGCCACTGGCAAGAGGGGAGAGTAACCATTTATGTGTCTTCATACTTAGAACCACAGTGAGATGCTAAGAAAAAAACTCATAAGCAGTCCTATACAGCAGTCTTTTATAAGATAAAATACAATTTCACTCTATATACAAGTGCTTCAAATAATCATAATAATTCACAATGAAAGAGACACAAATCGCCAACAGACAGAAAAGTAATATACAGCTTCACTAAGAATGTTCAAAATGATGCACTAACAAAATTGGCAAAAATGTAGGCAGATTGTACTACTTACTGTTGGAAAAGTGGGTAAGCAGTAAGCTAGATATTTCCATGAGGCTCGAAAATCTACAAAGAAATTTGTTAAAATTAAGAGCCTTAAAAGTTCTACTGTGGAAATTTGAAAATTCTGTCCTGTGGAAATAATTAGAAACACATAGCCAAAAATTTATGTGCAAGGCTATTTGTTGCACCTTTTATAATAACAAGAAACCAGAAGCAAATTTATCATCCATTAATAACAAAATGGTTAAGTAAATTATAGAACACCTACATGGTAAAATATTATTGGTCATTAAAAGTTCCCTTCAAAGAATATTTAAGGACATAAGGGCATTATTCATGATATCATAACTAAGGGAAAGAAGGTTTATATAAAATGTTATACAGTACAGCCCCAACTTTGTAAAACATTTAAATATGCACTGAAAAAGACCAGAAGGAAATATACTGTATTAACTATTAATGAAGTATTAACAGTTATCCTACATGGTTGATTTGGAGGGGATTTCATTTTAATGTTTTTCCTGTATTTTCCAATTTTGGTAAAATTTATACAAAGTACTTTTTTATTATCAGGAACAACTTTTAATGATCATAATCACAACATGCATATGGGTCACCAATATTTTTTTTCAGCATTGCAGAGCCTCAAGATGAGAACAGGGAGTAATTATGTGTTTCTCTTCATCTAATTTGGAAAATGTTAGCAGAAATTCCATGGGCTCCAGATGCTTTTTTTTTTTTTTTAGCTGCCTGATGATTTCTGCACCTTGTCAAGAATCAGAGGGATTCTGCAGATTCTTTTGTCTCCTATTGCAGGATAGAACTGAAAATGTGTTCCTCAATAATTGTCGTAACTGAGAAGTCTCTGCAATGCTCTTTCCTGAGCTCAGTGACAACTTCATTCTTATTTAGTAGCTCTCCCATCCAGGAACAGCAAGGGCACAGATGACTCCAAGTGTGAGTGTGAGTGCATGCCTATGTGTGTGTGTGCATACATGTGTGCATGTGCTTGTGTGTAAGGTGTAAATCCATATGTGTTATAACATGTTGAAGGAATGCTGGATACCTCCTTTTCCCATTCTTTGTATATGCCAGACTTCTACAAGGCTCTGTCCTGACTTACAGGTTCCTCGATTTCACTCCTTCTGAGTTAGGGTGTGTGTGCTAGCAGTGAAAAGCTTGTCTCTACCTCCTACCTCCTATGACATGAGGGACTTAGAATATGGGATCCAAGGTATCTTCCAAGTCTGCGATGCTTTGTTTATGTGCCACTTGGAGTTGATCCCTTACTCTGTCCCCTCACTATTCTGAAGAACCCAACTGTGAAGACTTTTTGCATGTGAATCTGGGACTCACAAACACTACTGATGGTAGATTAAAATCCAACCTTCAGTTAGCAAGAATCAAGTGCTTGGTGCATAGGATAGTATTGGAGGCTCTAGCGTCTTGAAAACCAAGGGCCGACATGATTTAAAGGGATGGCAGAATCAAATGCTCACCCACAACTGAGAGCAAAGCAAATGCACTGCTAGGAACAGCCATCAGGGAACCCATCTTACATGCGGGTAGGGACGGCAAGTAATGTTGTTCACTGAACACCTACTGTGTGCATGCCATTGTGTTAGCACCAGACATGAGTCTTCTTGTCTAGACCTCAGCAATCCCAAGGTACTACTATCTCTCCCATTTTAAAGATAAGGAAATTTGAAGTTTGAAAAACTTTCCAAAGGCTGATTAACTTGCAAAGCTAGAATTCAATCCCAGAATACACACAGGCCACTTGACTGGTGCGACCCAAACCAGGTCCCTGGCGGGGCATTCTGAGAAAACACCTGGAAGGGGCTTCTGACTCTTACCATCAGGGAAGCTGGGGGGCAGCCCATGCTGACAGGGGCTTCTCAGGCATGGCTGGAAGTTAAAATCATCCAGGGAGCTTAAAAACTCCCAGTTCCTGACTCCACCCCGAGGCTTTCTGATTTAATTGGACTGGGGTGGGACCCAGGCTGCAGGGGCATAAGCACTCCAGGTGATTCTAAGTGCAGCCAGGGCTGAGAGCCGCTGCTCTGCTGCCTCAGCTGATTAAAATTAAATCAGCCTGACTCACTCTAAGAAAACACTGGTTAAAGAAGAATCACTTGGTGCCGACCAACTGTCTCCTCCTTCAGCCCAGCAATCAGTGTAAAGTCTGAAGTTAGAAAAGCAGACTGCCCGGTAGGGTATGACATGGCTCTGTGGTGACTCACTCCCCAGCTCCAGAGCAAACACCAAACCGGATGCCTCTAAGATGCCCCAGAGCCTAGAACTCAGTCAACACGGGGGGTTCCCTTCTTCCCTCATGGCGGTGGGGCCCAGCTCTGGTGTGTATCAGACATGGAGGGCCTGGTCAAACACATCACAATGTCCCTGCCCCCCATCTCTGACACAGTGGCTCCAGGCTGGAGCTGAGCCTGCTGACTAATAGGCCACCCTTTTGAGGCCACTACTGTATCTGTCACTGAACTGAGCTATCGCAAGAACATGACACCTTCATTCTTGGAGAATTCCTCTGAGGGAACTTGGGGTTGTGTGGAAAATGGAAGCAGGTAGAGGGATGGAGCTTCAGATAAGAGGAGCACCTCCTATCTCTAGCCCCCTCTGACACACTAGAGGTGGGCAGCAGCACGTCTCTCACCTGTAACCCAGCTTCCTAACCTCTTTGGAACGTCCCAAGAGACATAGGACCTATTAATGACTAGTAATGACTGTTGCCCCCAAAGGTAAATTCTCCTGTTATCACACATCCCTGCATCCTCCCTGCTGCATGTCACGTACACTCTGCACGTACACTTTGCTCCTTCTTCATTACATCATTGTAACATTTCCCTGCTGGGGTATATAAGGGGCTTCACAACTTCGTTAAAGTTGGACCTGGACATGCTTCCCAGGATCCCCGTTCTGTGGGCTGGCCTCACAGATCGCTATCAGTCTCTTCTGTCTCGTTTTCTTCTTCATTCCACATATGACTCCTAACAGAGGTATATGGTCTCACCCTAACTTTTGCAAACGACACAACTGAGGCGTCCTCACAAGAGTCAGGGAGCAGCCCACCTTCCTCGGTCAAAGTTTTACACACGTTCCCAGGTGCCAGTAGTGTTCTCATGGCTGGAAGAAGAAGATCAGATAGACCAGACTCTTACCTTCATGGAGCCCTTGTAGTCAACCAACATACAACAAGATAATCTCCAAGTTGCAAGCAGCAGGAAACACGCAGCCAGGTGATATGATGTTGCTTTAGATTGGGGGGAGCAGGAGGGCCTCCCTGGAAGGACATTGGAACTGAGACTAGAATGTTGCAAGGACCTAGTCTTTCAAGGATCAGAGAGAAGAGCCCCTGAGTCAAAAACGTCACAGCTGGGTCTTAACAGCAATGCGAGCACCGAGGAAGCAGCCAGCTTCCTGCCATCCCAGGGTAGCGGGAGCTGCTCACACAACAGTTCACGAGGCAGGAAATGCTGGTGGCGGGGAAGAGCAGCCCTTGGTGGCATTCACCTAGCACGTGCAACCTCTGCTTATCGGGGCCTCAGAACAGCCCAGTGATCTGGAAGAATCTTCACCTCCGTTTTTCATATGAAAAAGCTGAGGTAGAAAGGTATTGGGTCACCCCCAAAGTGACAGGACTGTAAGGCAGGGCTTCTCAAACTCTCATCCACACATATCCTGGGGGGCCCTGGTAACAGGCAGCAGGTCCAGGGTGGGTCCTGAGAATCTGCATTTCTGTCATCCCCGTGATGTCACTCTTGCTGGTCTGTGACCACACTTGGAGGAGCAAAGCATGGGGGGGGGGGCAGGTGAGGATTATTTGTTCTCTGGCTTTTTGTTCAGGAGGAATACCTCCTTGCCATTAACCTTCCCCCTCGCAATCCAGTGTCGAGAGGTTGAAGCCCTTATAGACAGAAGATGGAGAAAGAAGACCAGGGGCCACCCAGCACCCTCCCAAACCCCAGAAAGACTGGCTAATGTGAAATCCTTCCTTTATCTTAGGTACAGCCTAGGGGCAAGCCATACATACTGATGACCGAGGTGTATGGGCTCCCTGCCGCGCTGATTTACACTTGTGAAATGCTCATCAATTCCAATAGGTAACTTGTTGAGTTATTCCAGGTTTTCAGTTTTGATAGCAAAACCCAACTCCATCAAGCCAGTATTTCTCTTTTTGGTTACATTTCTAAGGGTGACCCAGGTACCTTCCAGCTCTGAGTCACCTT
Organism: Uropsilus gracilis; assembly: GCA_004024945.1. NCBI lineage: Eukaryota > Metazoa > Chordata > Mammalia > Eulipotyphla > Talpidae > Uropsilus > Uropsilus gracilis. Next base: position 54,701 of record PVHY01000623.1, on the reverse strand, counting down.
GCTAACCAGACCGTTTCTATCAGGACCTCAGAGCTGACGTCCCACCCCAGGGTTCTCCAGGGTCTCAGATTTGGATTTGGAGTCACCACAAAGATTATCCCAGGGAAAAAAAAGTCTAAATTATCTAGATTGCAAACAGCTGGCTCTCTCTCCAGCAGCAGCAACATGCCCGCACCAGCCACAGAGAGGGGGAAAACTGACAGGATGATGTGGAGGACCTTGACGGTGCTCTGCCCCTTGAGGTGAGCCGGGCCAGTCCTCGGAAGAAACGGCAGACTCAATTATAGCTCCCGAGTCTTGCTCCCGTCTCACTCGTGGGCCAGACAGCGATCTTGGAACGGCTGCTCTCCTCCCGACCATAGTGTTCCAGACATCACAATTCAGCTCCTGTCACAGCGAGCAGCTTGCCAGAGGACATATAGAACCTGTCACAAAAGATGCCCGAGTGGAGCCCCTTTATCAATTACCCTGGGCCCTCCTGGCTGTCAGGGGCCCACCTGGCCCAGCTGTTCAGAACTCACCCATAAACTCCAGGCAAGCCTGGTACTAATTTGGCAGTAAACTGCTGGTGAGCTCCGAGTGCACGGAAACTCCCTCTTCCTGTGGCATCCTGGACCTCCAGCAAAGAGGCTCAAGTCCCAGAGGGGAACCATCTACTTTGCATCTCCTCGGAGATGATCTAAGGGCCTAAATGAGCAAAATCTGCCCAGCTGATCTGTATTGGATCTTTGCTTATCACCAGGGAAGAAATGCAGATCTCACGGGGACCCTGCTGTCAGGAGGGCTGTGCTCGCTCGTGGTTGAACCACACCATCCATGAGTACCAGCACACAAATAGAATCTGCTAATTCAGATTGGAGGCAGGAACAGAGAGTGGCTGGGAGCTGGGCGGGAAAGGAAGTTCCTTCTAACTGGAGAGATTTCGCAGAAGGGGGGCTGTGGGTTTGGTTGACCCAGGGTGCCGATAAAATTTCGGTATGTGGGGGTGAACATTTTTTTCTTTTTGAGACTAGGTCTCGCTATTTTTGCCCATGGAACCGCAGGCTCTCGTTGCCGGGGGTACCACAGACTCAAGCAATCCCCAGCCCCAGCTTCCCAGGTAGCTGGGATTACAGGCGCGTGCCACCATGCCCAGCTATTTTTTTGGCACTAGGTCTCACTACGGGCGGGACTTGAACCACAATCCCTAGCCCCGGCCACTTCATAGGCTGAAGCTTACAGGCACGAGCCACCGTGCCCAACCTCAGGGGGGGTGAACATTTTTAATGGAGCAAAAATAGCCACCATTTTTGGAAGCTCTGGCCATGTGTTCTACTTGCTTCGCATGTTTGCGCACCCAGTCATCTCGTTTAACCTGGCATGTGAGTACTTACACTACCATCTGCGTATGACAGGTGAAACAGGTGAGGACAGCCTGTTCCATTACCTGCCCTGGACCAAGCACTGGTCCAGGGGTGACTGGGATCTGACCCAGACAGCCTGGAGCCACAGAGCACCAAGCTCCCTCTTCTCTGCATACAAGGCATTTGCTTTTCTTTTTTATTACCCTCATTTTAAAATCACTAATCAACTCTGCTGAGCTTTGTTAGAAGCAGAGTAAGCGCAGAGGGCCGACTCAAGATGTTTGTTTACTCCCGCACTACAGGCTTTTGAGCCACCTAATCAGCAAGGCCCTTGAGGAGAGGAGCCGCTGCCGCCCGCCTTTCTGAGCCCTAGAAAACCAAGAGTGGGCTTTTGAGACCTGTAGCTCCCCCACCCCGGAGAGGCGCTCCGGTCCTCCTAGGAACCTGTCTCTGTGTCCATGGTCCCTTTGGGGGTCCTAAAACATAAGCCACTGCAGAGGGTGGGGGTCCACACACCAGGGAGACGAACCCTTTCTGCCATGGCATCACGGCTTGGGGCCGTTCATGGACACTCTTAGAAGGCAGCTGCCAGCTGCTTGCCCAGCGGGCCCTGGAGCAAGGTCTGCTGGGAGGGACAGACTCGCAATGGGAAGGACAAAGCAGACTCTAGGAAAGGCCCCATGTGCTTGGGGGAAGAGAAAGCCTTGAACTCTCCCCAGCCCCACCCCTAGCTGAGCCAGCCTGGAGGAAGGGGTACCTTTGTCATTTGCACAAAGAATCCATGAGGACTCACTTGCAGGCTGAACAGAAATGGTGGCACCTGACAACACCCCAGTTCTTAAGAGAAAAAGGATGGCTGGGTCCTAACCTGGGCCAAAGTACCAAGAGGGTTCATCTTTCTCCTCTTTGATGCCAAGTGCTGTGGAATCTTCCAGCTCCTTCTCTCCTGAGCAAAAGGAAGGCGGTCCGTCAGCTCCCCCACTCCCACCCTCACTAATATGTCTGTGCTGGGAGCTGGGAGGTCTGAAGTTTCCTGAACCTTCCAACCAGGCGGCAGATAAGCCTGAGAGCTGCCGCCTTCCCCACCCCTCCCGGCCTGAGAGCTGAGCAGGGCTGGCCTCATCAGTCAGCCAGGCCCCAGGTCTTTCCAGCCCTGGGATTGGTCCAGGAGCGTTTTGTGTTAAATGCGGGCATATAAATTTGTAGACGACCCTTTTGAGCAAATTGGATTCTTTCGCACGGTCCTTAAGTGCTGCCATTTAGCCAGATTTAACGGGAGACTTTAGCCACGGCCGCCCCCACCCCCAGCCCCAGCCCCACCCCTCCCCGCGCCGGAGTCACGGGGATCGATCCCGGGCCGGCCCGCCGGAGACAGCCAGGGGCTCGTGCGCGCTCCAGCCGGTCTCAGCCGCTGCCCGCGCATCCTCTTGGCTTCCTCCCCGCCGCTCTCCGTGTTCTTCCCCTCTCTCCTCTCCCCTGCCTCCAGCTCCTTTTCTCCGAGCGTCTCCCTCCCGACCGCCTTCCCTTCTTCCTCTCCAGTCTCTCCCTCCTCCTGTCTGTGCCGTGGCAGCTGCTTCCAATGCAGCGAGATGCACCAATTCATTCAGCCTCGCAGACTCTTTAAGGTCGTTACTAAATATATCAAGCAGAAGAAAAGGGGCTTTTTTCCTATCTCTGAGCAGGGAGCATAAATGCCGGCTTGAGGAGAGAGCTGGTCCTCCCTGACCGGAGTGAGAGGCCGTCCAGAGTCCGTGCCGGGTGCACCCCTGCTAGAAGCTCCCCCACTCAGGCAAGGGATGACTGGGAGGGGGGGCTGCAAGAAGCAGAAGTGGGTGCAGGGCTGCCAGGAACCAGAGATGAAGTCCATTTTATGTCTTCAAGAGTTAAACAGCTCTGGAGACCGTTTCCATCATGGCTATCCCGCTCCCCCCCCCCCCCCGATTATTTTTTTCTTTATTTTTAAGGAAATTGGAAAGCGTTGAAAGAGGCTGACTTGCCAGTCCTGGAAAAGGACTTCTATTCCAGCGCCCGAAGCAATGTTGTCTCTGCTATTTTTCTAAGTTGTAAGCAGATGACCTTGCCGCCTGAGCAGTAGCCAGCCGTGAACTTGAGCTTGTGATTAGAGGAAATGTACAGCAAAGTTAGTCTTGCCTGTTACACACCAAGGCTGGTTCCTGGCCAACTCCCTCCTTTTGGGCCCGTCTCATGGCAACTCCGAGGAGGAGTGCTCTCTCCAATCCTCCTGACTACACACAGACACCCCCTTCTCGGGAGTCTCCCCCCCACACAACATGTGTAGGCAGAACAGGCTGAGTTGTGGTTTAAGAGAAACGTCTGCTCTCCGTGCAGAAATATCTCTCCCACACAGCAGGCCATGCCCATCGGTTGAAGTTCTTTGAGGGAAGATAAAAATATAAATGGTATTTTATCTTCGAATCAAAAGTGATGAGGTCACCGGAGAATGTATAGGGTGATCATTTTTAACTTTTTCTGGTCATGGGATGTTTTATGAGACAAAGTATGTTTCCCCGGGTAAAATGTGCACACTGTGACCATCACAGAATTCTGCATTCTGCATGCCGCTGGGGGAGGGGGTGCATGAAGCCCTAGGGACTCTCTTCAGCACCAACCCCCTGCCACTCCCAGACCTGATTAAAAATCAAAGAAGGGCTCCGGGGACACTGGTATTTCATGTATTATCTAAAAAAAGGATGCAGTGACAATGGTCAGGAAAGAAAAGTGCCAGCAACCACACTAGAAAGCTGAGGTGTCACCGAAACTCAGACCAAAAAGGGATTCAAGGTGGAGCAAGCACTTTCCACAAACTGCTTAGATAGCTCCGAGAGCAGAAGGATGGAGATGTGAGCGTTATAATTAGAACTCAGCGGGTTGGTGGCCATGACCTGAGAGAAAATGGTCCATGGGGAGAGGAAAAGGAGTCAGGTCCTCAAAATGTGACCGCCAGGCAAGCTGGCTGGACACTCAGTGAAGACTCCCTCGACAAAATCTTTGACCAGAGCAACAAGTGCTTTGGAAGCAGAGAGGAGGGAGCCGTTCCTTGCTGAGTGAAGAGGAACCTGGGAGACTTCACTGAGGAGAGAAGGGTTTTGAGGTGGACATTGAAAACAAGTGAAAACTGATGAAGAGTACCCAGGGAGGGCATTGCAGGCAAGAGGAGGGTCATTTTCCTCGAGCTGGAGGCATAGAAGACCAGGCTGTGTTTGGAGATCCAGGAATAATGTGTTGGGGTGCAGATCTGTGAGAAGAGTGGGAAGGAGAAGCCACGGAGAGGCAGGTGGCACCCAGAGGGCACAGGGCTGAGGAGGCTATGCTTTCTCCTGTCAGGCAAGGAGCAGTCGCTGAAGAGGTATTTTTATCATACTTTTCACCCCCGATTCTAAAAGTTAATACAAGATCATTATAAAAGGTTTTTAAAATATGGTAAAATAGAAAGAGACACATAATTATTGTTAACGTTTTGGCATCTTTTACTCTTTTCACCGCACACTGGGTTTCATTAAATCTAAGGCACCATCATTTGAGAGCACACTGTGACTCCATGAAAGTGCAACCACACTTGAGATAGAGCTGCTTTTCAGAGAGGTTTAACCATTTCAGATCAGTTAAAATATGTGTGTGTGTGTGTGGCGGGGGTGGGGGTATCTGTGTCTTGTAGCTGGTGAAGTAAGCCATGAATTTTTTTCAAATGTATTTGTATTCTCATTGTATTTCATTTTATATCCTACTTCTTTGTTGAGAATTATACATTAAAAATTCTCTAGGTAATAAAAGCACATGTAAAGATATTTTTAACAGCTGCATAATATTCTCTGGCATGGATATTCCAGTTTACATGCCTATTTCCTTATCAATAAATATTACACTGATTTCTTTTCTTATGACTATGTATCGTGCTTTAATGAAAAATGGTAGACACAATTTTTTTAATTTTGTTTTTTTATATTTTTCTCAGAGATAAATGTCCACCACAAGCTAAACATTGTATGATATAATAAGACTTATCTTTGATAAATATCTTTCTAGTTTGCCAAGGGATATAAATAAACTTTGCTGCAACTCCTAAGTGTGGTAAAATACCCATAACATAAAATTTGCATCTTAATCATTTTTAAATGTACAGTTCAGTGAGATTAGGACATTCTTGCTAATGTGCAGCTACCATCACCATCCATCCATACTACTCTTCATCTTGCAAAACTGAAATGCCACACCCATTAAACAGTACTTCCCCATCACCCTTCCTATCCCTAGCCCTTGGCAGCTGCCACCATTTTATTTTCTGTATCTATGAATTAGACTTTCCCTCTCCCTCTCTTTTTCTTCCTCTTGCTCATATGCAATATTTGTCCTTTTATAACTGGCTTATTTCACAAAGTTTAATGTTTTCAAAGTTCATCCATATTGTAGCATTGGTTAAAATGTCCTTCCATTTTACAACACATTTTGTTTATGCTACCTTTTATACTCTTACATTACTATATATCAGCTTTTGTCTGAATCTTGGGCTGGCTCTCTGGAAGAGATTCCTAGTTATCAAAAGATGTGGGAAAAAATTAACTCTTCATACATACTGAAAAATGGCCTTCCAAAAACTTTATACAAAATTATGCACCTTCTATCCTGTATGAGCATGCCTGTCTGCATTAGATATTATTTGACTTATTGTTGTTATTTTGATACTAGAAAAACAACATGGCATTATGCCCATATATATTTCTTTGAGGATTCCTAGGGAAGGTAAACTTCTACTATCTTTATTGGCACGCTGTGTTTCTTCTTCATAAATTTTTGTTTTTGTATCCTCTGGTCATTTTCCAATTAAAGATATACTCTTTTGCCTATCACTTTACATGCACACCTTGCAGATGAGCGGTTCCCTCAAACAATCATCAGTATTCGCATAGTGTCTCCCATGTTGCGTCAGACACTGTTGAGGCCTTGGAGATACTGCTGTGAACCATCTGACAAAACCCCCGCCCTCGTTTCTTGCATCCAAGTGAGCAAGAGAGACATTAAACAAGATAAATAAGCAAACTATGGAATATGTTAGATCGTACAAATGTTAAGGAGGAAAGATAAATATGGGAAGGAAGGTGAAGTGCTGGGGCTGGGTGTCAGGGAAGCCTGGCTGAGTAGTCTGAGATGGTTCTGCCAAAGACACCAGCTGACCGAAGGGCCTGGGGCAGGAATGCAGGGCCACTGGATGGGCACAGCATGAGGAAGAAGAGAGGATGCGAAATCTGGTCTGAGTGTGACTGGAGCATCTGACCTTGCTGGCCCTGAGGGCTGCTTGCTTGGAGGTTGGCTTCTTTCTCTCCATGAGAACAAGGCCATTAGGAGGCAGGTTTTGAGCAGACAGGTGACATTATGTGACTGGAACTTTAAAGGAGGACTCTATGTCCATATTGAGAATAGACTAGAGGAAGTAAAGGAGGGAAGCTGAGAGGGCCGTTGGAAAGTTCGAGGAGAAATGCAGGTGGAAAATGATGGGGTGTAAACCAGAGTGAGAATTACCAGATTCTGTATGTGTTTGAGGCCGAGGTGATAAGAATTGTCATGAATTGGATGTGACATGTGAAAGGACTCAAGCGAGACTTTGAACTTGGGGCCTGAGCTCCTGAAAGTCAGGAGTTGAGAAAAGAAAGACAGCAGGAGTGGATCTGGAAGGGTGATTGGAGCTCAGCTTTTGACAAGTTGCATTTGAAATGTCTATTAAACATTCAAGAGCAGTGTCAAGTAGGCAGTTCGATATATGAGTCTGGAGTTCAGAGGAGCGGTCCGGGGTGGAGCTATAAATTTGGGAGTTGTCAGCTTGCGGATGGTATTTAAAGCCCTGCGACTGTGTGAGGTCACCAAGCAGTGAGAAATGGATGGAAGAGAGAGGAGGAACCCAACGACAGAGCCTGCTGTGCTGCTTCCAGTATCAGCGACTTCTACCCACTTTGGCGTAGTTTTGGCACCCTGAGGGTTAACAGGCTGGGGGAGGAGCACAGACAGATCCAATCTGTGCTTCAGGTGGTGATTCTGTGGGGTCACCTGTGGTTTAGCCCCTGTCTCCTGAGTATGGAGAGAATCTGAGAGCTTCCCATCATCAGAAGATCCCAGCAGGCAGTGGTTTATGTCTCAGATTTCCATGGTTACTTTTGACCAAAGATCAGCTAACTCTTTAATCTCAAGAGCCATCATCAACAGAGTAAAGCACATTGGTAGCTGTTCGATATTGACACGGGAAAATGAGGGCTTCGGAGAAAGAAAGGAAGGGCATGGGACCCAAGGGAGATTTAGGACTGGAAAGGTGGCCTTGCAACCTGCCTGCCAGCTCCTTCTTCCCTCCTGTGGAGCAAGAAGAGCATCGAAAACATCTGGTGAGTTTTAGTAATCGAGTTCCCCTGGGGACTCAAGCCCTTGATGCCAGGAGATTCTAGAGCCCTCTCCCACCCCAACATGAGCCTCACCCCACCACAATAGAGAATCCTCACTGAAACCAGAGCTGGGATGAACTGCTTGGCCAAAAGGATGCCTTGTGACACGTGGCTCCTTCCCTGTCTGGCTTAGGGACATATCAGTATTAAGAAGAGTGACCATATAATTTGTCATCAAAACCTGACACTTTTGATACTATTATTAACTAATAAATACAACAAGCAGACACTGGTCCTAGCCAAGGTAAACTCTGTGGGGTCAAGACTTCCAATGTAGTGCCAAAGGTGACTGAGAAATTCCAGTGTCACCATCAGCTGAGAAATATTATTTAAAAAATAAATCTCAAAGCCTGTTTCTAGAAAGACCAGCTCAAATCTTTGGGGAGGGGGGAGAGGGTATCCACCCTTGCTGGAGGAAGTCTTTTTTTCCCTTTCATCTCTTTCCTTTCCTTGAGGGGTGAGTCCTCTTCCCTGCAGTGAAGTAGCCAGATCTTTTCTAACGCACAGAAAAACTGAGGCAGGGCGCCTTCCTAGGAAACCCCACCCTGTCTGTGTGTAGGGCGGCTCCAGTCTTTGTCTCCTCTTGGGCTACTGGTTTCCCTGACTTGAGACTGGACTACTGCAGAAGTGAAACATAGGAAATTGCCCCCTCCTCCCTTGTCTCTTAAAGGTACAGCAGAGTTAACTCCTTGGATGGCAATCTCCTGGCACATGTCCCTCCCACAAGCCAGCATCATTCCCCCCTCAGAATCCATTCTGGCTCTGTCATCTGTGAATTTAAAAACCTTCTTGAGTTTCATTTATATTTTAAGCCTGTTTTCTCTCCTTTGGATTACAAATGCCATAAATTTCCTACCTGTTGAATACTGCTTTCTTTATTCCTCCTAAATGTCAGTTCTTTTTCCTTGCCCAGATCTGGCCTTCTGAACATTAGAAGACAAAGAATCTTTCTGGAAAGTCATGTATACTCTTAACTTGTCTGGCACTTCTGTTTCAACAGTCAAAGTGCTAGAAGGGACCCTGAACGTAGTCAAGCTGGACTTTTTCCAGTTCTGCTGGCCCATTCTCCCCTGTGCTGACAGCTGCCTACTCAGCTTGATTCACTCATTACATCTAAAACAATCAGCACCAGCTTTGTAGAGCGGTTTGTTTGGTTTTTTTTTTTAATGTTAGGAATTTTCCCTTCATTTCATTGAGAGATAATTGTCTAAGTTTAAGGAATACAACCTGATGATTTGATGCATGCCTATCTTGAGAAATGGTCACTTCCCCGAGGCTAGTTAGCACACCCATCACCTCACAGAAGAGTTTTCATTGCTCTTGCTTATAAATCAGCATCCCCAGGATAGAATGATACATGCAGTGATGGATTAGAGACCCGAAGACAAGAGTACAAACTTGTGCTTAGCTTAAAATAGACACAGGTGGCTGCATAGAGAAATGACTATAGACATGTGTGAGTACACAGGTTAGTACACACACATATTTCCTTACTTTCTCCTCTGGGAGACCCACAAGCAAATGGTACCCCAGAAGCAGCAAGCACACTTGTACTCAGATCTTGATTGCTAATACCATTCTCTAACAAAGGGAACCTGGGCTTCCTAGAGAAATGGGTGATTCCAGGGTGGGGACAGGGATTTAGGAAACAAGCCCAGAGCACCTGTGGGTGCTAGGATGGAGGAAGTAGTGGAACATGCAAATGACAGAAGGTGCTGGGGCCAAACACCAATTGAAAACTGCTGTGATTTGGACAACAACGTAAGTGGTATTGAAGGATGCCCCAAAATCTAAATAAATGAACAAATATACAAGTGGGGGGGAGGAGAATGGACAAATCTCCTACGTAGAAGGATTACAAGCAATTTATGTCTATTCCACAATAATGGAATATTTCCAGCATTCCATCTCAAGAAGATGGAATGTAATTCCCCACTGACCATGGAACTCCAAGTGCAGCTAAGTAGCCCAGGAAGAGCACACCTGTCACCTTCTTCCTGTTGTACATCACGTCTCTATGCAGGAATGTTCAACAAAATCGCTAGCCAGTCCCCCTCACAACTGTCCAGGTAAACAAAACCAGGGAAAATGAGAAACAGTCACACGTAAGAAGAGCCTAAAGAGACATGACAACCAAATGTAACATGGTGTCCCGGGCAGGGTCCATAATAGAAGCAGGAACTTAGGTGACATCACAAGGATGTCTATCACTTTGACTTTTGGGACCAGCCACCTCACATTAATATCTCCAACTCAATGACCCAATTTCTTTTTCAGTTTCATTACCATCCACATTGGTGGACACAACTTTCTGCCCAGCTTTCCAGAACAAGGGAGAGGGAGTGTTGTCCTTGGAGACAGTGAATGTTCCGTTGGTGTATTTGAGTACACTTGACAGTTATCAGGGGAAGATTTGGTGGATGGAACGAAAGGAGAAAGTTCAAGATGATAATGTTGACAACCTCTTCAACAAGTTCTTTAATTACTCTTAGCTCACTTTCTCATATTCAAGATAATACTAGAATTTACCTCACGGGGCATTGAGGAGTAAATGAAGTCATATGTATAAAGGCACTTAAAGCAGTTTCTGGCACACGGTACGATACGATACGAGTATTTGCTATTTTTTTCAAGTTACTATTTAATATTTGTTGCAAGGGTGGAGCTAGTCCAAGTCTAAGACTTGCCAGCAGTTCCTGTAAATCGCTTCTGACTCACAGGTCCCTTTTGGGTCCTGGCTGGCACCCAGCACCCGGGCTTCCTCCCCAGGTTCATGTCAGCTGCCCATTTGATGAGCGGCCCCTTTCAATTCATGTGCACGGAGGTGGAGGTTGAATGGGAGGTGCCGGTGGGCAGAGGCCTGTGGTGAGTGCGATGGGGAGATAGGGCTGGTCTCCTACCAGCCAGGCTGGGGTTGTGCCAAGTAGGATGAAACACCCTCCATCTCTGGGCGCCAGATTGGTCTTCTCACAAATCATGGCAAGCCATATACATGCTAATGACCGGCTTCTTTTGGCTTTAAAGACCAATCATTTCAGGAACATCAGGGTAAATGATGGGCTCGGTAGCTATCGAGAAAGAAGTTAGAGGTGCTGGCATCTGAACTTAATTAGACTCCTGTGCTCTTTCTACAGCCTGATAAGGTCAGGCAAATACATTCAGCGTTAATAACATTATCAGCTCCGCGTGGTCGGCGAGCCTTGCCAGAGTCGATACGTCAAGTTTTTGTGGCTCTGAACATGTGTCTGCTATTCACACTCAAGCTTGTTTCTTACTTGCCAACAGCTGGTGCCACATCTGGAAGGCCTATCTCTGCTGTGCCTTCTTTTCTCCTGTGAGTGTTTTATTGGACACCCCACCCCACCTCAATCCTTTTCAGAGCAAAAGGCTCATTCATTCATTCTCTGATGGCCTATCAGGGCGCCAGTCCTTTGCTTTTGCTGCCAGGAGGGGGGGGACCCATGTGGACAAGAAGAGCTCAGGCCCCCAGGCAGTGGGCCACAAACATCAGAGTGCAGAATAATCACCCAGCAGAGGGATACTTTGGAAAGAGGCAATTCTGGACCCCACTGAAGTCCACTGTGTTAGGACCGGAAGGGGAGGGCTGTAAGACCTGGAGCTCTGCATTTCGCACATGCATGCCTGGTAATGCTGATGCAGGTGACCTGGGGGGGCACTCTTCAGGAACTATTTATCGGAGATCTTCTAGCACCCCCGTAAGGAACCCACTGCACTGCACTGCGTCACAAGTATCATTGGCAAGTAATTGGTTCTAGCTTCAAGGAGGTCTAGGAGAGGCTTCACCCGAAGGTGGGAAAGGCCTAGAAGGGCCACTGAGATCTGATTTTGAAAGGAAATACATCTAAGATATGAGCTTTGGAGACCAGCAAACCTGATTGTCCCGAGGCAGCTGACATAAGCTCTCTGACCTTCCAGCTCCTCATCTGTAAAGGACACCTGCCTACTACTACCTCTCAGGACTGAGGTATTAAGGGAGCAAAGAACAAAAATCACGATACAGGGTATTTACCAAGGGCGATGAGATTGCTCCACACACGAGAACAACTCGTGAAAATGGTACAACAAGAAATGCCAAGGGCAAGTTATTTCACCTTCCTGGGGATTTTCTAGGTTATTGTGTATATGCCACGAGTAACCATCCAAGTTTTAAAGCAGAGGTCATATTTCAGCATCAGTCAATAACTATTAAGCAACCTACTGTGAGCCAAGCGTTGAAGCTGATTAGGTTGGTATTTCAGAAGGTGACGCTGGTGCCAGGGTCGGGCATGACTGGAGACAGGAGACCTCAAACCCTTGATTAGTCCAAGCTAGCGATTCTTAAGCTTGACTGTGCATCAGCTTTGCCTGGAGGCCTTTGTAGAAACTCAGCTCAGTAGGTAAGCCTCATGCTCAGTTTCTAAGGCAAGAAATCTGGGGCTGGAGATGGAGAAACTTGCATTTTCCCCAGCTCCAGGGTGAGGCTGCTGGTCAAGGAACCACAACTTGAGAACCCCAGGTCAGGGCTAAAGGAGGCACACACCTGGAGAGACGCAGGCACTAACTAGGGATGGCGGAGGCTGCGTCTAAGCAAGATCTTGGGGTAGCGTGGACAGCAAAGGGTGACCACAGGGGCCCAGGAACCCTGGGACTGGGCTGCCCCTATGTCTGACCTCGGCTTTGCTGACCCTGGGTTTTGCTTGCAATCCTGAGGTCCACCAGCTTCAGAGGCAGAGTAGAGCCGCCATAGTGTGGAGCCAGCCTTTGGCAGCTCCATGCCATCTTCCCAGGGTGTTTTCCTTCTTCATCTCCTGCGTGTCCGGGAGGGAGGAAGGTTTCCTTTTCTTGTTCTTCTTCGTCTTTCTTTTTTTTTGTCTCTCTCTTTGACTTTCTATTCCTCCCCGGCTGTTGATACCGCCAAGATGCGCGGGTACCGTTCCGCAAGAGTGCCTGAGGTGTGTATTGAATTTCGGTCCCGGATCATTTAATGCGCGGTGACAGAGGGAGCGGATGTTGTTTGGATTCATGTGGAACGCTCCTCCTTTTCTATTTTCTGTACGGAAGGACCGCAGAGCCTGGTTCAGCAGCCAGCCCCCAAATTCCCTGCCTGGAGGGACCTGCTGGCATCAAGGCCCCCTGGTCCCCAGGCCATCGCTGAGGCTCCCTGTGAAGCCCGGTGAAAAATTGGAACGTTGGTGCAGGTCTTGGGAGCGTCGCGTCTTTCCAGCTCTCCCACAACGCGAGCTCTGGCTGAATTAAACATCGAAACAAACAGCAATCAATAGTCTAATAATATTATGTTCTGAGACGTGTTCTCTCATAATGACTGTGAAGGCCTCCAAGAGTGAAAGGGCTCTGCGTGCGCGCTGAACGGTGGTCGCGTTAATTCCTCTACAGCATCTGGTTTTGAAAACTGCTCCCGAGTCTTTTTTTTTTTTTTTAAGACAGGGTCTCACTATTTTGCCCAGGGGTACCCCACTCAAGCAATCCCCAGCCTCAGCTTCCCAGGTAGCTGGGATTACAGGCGCGTGCCATCACGCCCAGCTATTTTTTGGGACTAGGTCTCGCTGTGTTGCCCCGGGCAGGTCTTGAACCCGAGGACTCAAGTGATTCCTAGTCCCAGCCGCACTCCACAGGCTTGCGCTTAAAGGCACATGCCACAGTGCCCAGCTGGTCCTGAGTCTTTCTTACTGATGCAAAACATCCTGTTTTCTGTGTCTGTTGTCACAAGCTGCACCTTGCTAGCTGGCTGGCATCCTGCCCTTCGTGGGTCTGTGCAGAAAGGCTGTTTTTCTCCAACCTTCTCCTCCTTTCTCTCTCCTGGAGTGTAGACTAGGAAACTGGGCAGAGTGACCCAGACCCAACCCTTGTGACCTGAGATCTGAGCACAGATGGGACCTGGGACAGGAAAACCGCAGGTGTGGGGATTCCATAACCCGGAATAGAGGTTCACTCGGCTCCTGAGCATGGTGCCACCCCAAGGCTTTCCAAAGAGAGTTCAAGTCTAGGACCTGTCTTCAAGGATCTTGTGTCCCCAAAAAGACATGGCCTAAGAGAGTGGATGTTACGAAGACACATGCACTCAGAACAAGGAGAGATGCGACAGCCACTGCTAAAAATAATGGCAATGAGGCTAGGGGGGTGGGGGGAGGTGTGAGATCAGACTACTAGTACCGGGTATTTGTTGTCAAAGGGAATCAGAATTCTCTTCCTGAGCTGCCATTCTAAGTGGCAGAACAGCTGAGAGAGTATGCTTTGGCCTTTTGGTCTACGATTAATAAGGCCTTAGAGAAAGTTAGGAGTTTTTACAACATCCTATGTCTGTTTGCATAGACCTGCATGTTCACTGCATCCCTTCCTTCCTCTGACCCAGGAACCAGACTGATCATTTGTTTTCTAATATCACTGATTATTTGCATTTTTTTGGGGGGGGGGATTTGTCCTGTGGTGTAACAACAAGGAAATATTCTAAGAAATATGTCCTTGGGCAAATTCATTGACATACAGATGTCCTAAAGGGTAATTACATAGACCTAAGTGGCTCAATCTATCACACACCTAGACTGCATGAGGTTGCCTTTCGGGACCCTGCTCATATGTACGGGCTATCACTGACCAAAACACACTACATGCCAAAAAATGTCAAAGACAGACAAGAACAGAAAAAGTAGTATGGACCCCCTTAATTTGGGTGGGTTTTAAAGTGAGTTTTTACCCTAATAATTGATGTCCTGGAATGCAGGATGGTTATGCTTCTTGTTTGAAATAACAGAGACTGAAAAGGAATAGGTTTCTTCTTGTGGGTGAGGGTGGGGTAGAATATAATGTTACAGATGATGGAAAGGGAGATCAGTGGCCTCTATCTTCCCCAGGAGGGTGTCTTTGAACTTGAGCAGGTAGAGCCCCTAACCTACTAAAAGAAATGTAATCCCAGCTACCTGGAAGCTGAGGCTGGGGATTGCTTGAGTCCGTGGTACCACAGGCAATGTGAGCCTGCAGTTCCATAGGCAAAAATAGCAAGACCTAGTCTCAAACAAAAAGAAAAGAAAAGAAAAAGAAATGCAGCCTAAGGGGGGGAGCCTTACAGATTTTTAGGACATAGGGTGTGCTCTCCTGGAGCTAGTATTGGCTGCCTGAGAAGAATCCATGGACAACCAACCTCAATTTCTTGCAAGGAGGCACTGGGCTGGTGCAGTGACAGAATGCTGTATATCTTACTTTATTTCAGTGAGCTGTTAATGGTCTCCCACATATTACTGTAACTAGTAAGTTGACCCACAGGCAGAATGACCTTTCTCTTAGCTAGGATCACACCCTGGTGGTTTAATTCAAAAGCCTGAAGGGAGGCTTTGAGCATGCCTGGGGCTCTGTCCTGGGTCCTGCCTTGATGAACCTGTTGTTTATATCAGTGACTCAGCCAAAGATATGCAAGGTATGTTCCTCAGAATTATAGATGGCAAACCAGAGATGAAAGAGTAATGATTACATGTTTGAAGAAGAAAGTGTTTATCAGGTCAGCTGTTACTTTAGTTCAGATGCACACTTTGTCTACAGAGATGCACACATATTTCTCATGTGTTCATTTTCCAACTGGGTACTCATTTGACTTAGAGGACACTAGTTTAGGTACAATGAACTCTTCTTTCCATAGAGAAAAGCATACCAGTGTGTGATTGGCAATGATAGTTACAGTTTAACTGAGCATTTACTATGTGCCAAGAAATGTAGCAGACTGCAGGATGATAACCAGAGCAGATCTGGGACCATTATCTTTAGAAAGCCTGCTCGACATCTTGACCTTGCGTTGGCCTGTAGGAACTTGGATTTAGGGAATGTTTCCATTATCCTCAAGATGAACAAGAGTGGCCCACTGTGCCTAAGCTCCTTATACAGACAGCATGGTTTATGCTAAATACCTGCTTTCCTTCGGGAAGCCAGGATTTTGGAGGTATACCAGGCTGAGACTTCCTGGGTGACCAGCCCCAGTGAAAGCCCTAAGCTTTCTAATGAGTTTCCCTCGTAGACAACATTTCAACCTGTGTCATCACAACCTGTTGCTGGAGGGATTAATCTGTGACTCTGCTAGGAGAGGACTCCTGGGAGCTTGTGCCTCCAGATTTGGCGGGTGCACCTTTTTCCTTTGCTTGTTTTGCTGTGAATCCCTGCACCATAATAAATCTTAGCCAGGAGTGCTTTATGATGAGTTCTGAGAATCCTCTTGGAGAACATGAAACTGGGGGGGGGGGGTTGGGGACTCCTGACCCACAGGCTTGATACTCATCACCTCTTGCAGTATTCTTGCTGGTAGCTCACAGATCTGGGTCTTGAACCCCAAGGTCTAGCTCCAGAGGCTGGCTGTCCCCCTGGAGTCACAGGGCAGCCTGGTACTCTTCTCCACTCGCTGCCAACGCTGCCCCAAGCCTTGATGGAAGATCCTACTGTTCCAGGATCTCCAGAGAGCCCTCTGGTATCATCTCTGTGTCTTCTAGGGTCAGGACAAGCCACTCAATAGCCCATTCAGAAGCAGCAGGATGGGGGTGGAGGGCTGTTTTTTCTGACCTTTGTCCCTGTTAGTTTCCTCCCTGTGGATTCTCTCTGCCTCTCTCTCTTATTATCCATCCCCTGGGAGACCAGTTGGTTGTATTTTCTGGCAAAGAAGGTGAGAGGGAGTGGGGCTGGGGTGGGAGAGCTGCTGGCTAACCAGGGCTCAGGACTCATGTTGGCTGCAGCCTCCTCCCACTGGGCAGCCACAAGCCAGCCACCCCCCCCTTCCCGTCCCCTTCTGATAATAAGAGGACATGCTCTCCTGGAACCCATAGAATGGCCCCTGAGAGTGAGGTCCCATGGTAACTGTAGACTCAGGCGATCAGGACAGAGCAGGGGAGTTTCATCGATTGTTGCAAATGTACCACTGTAGTGAGAGGCATCGATGTCGGGGAGGCTGTGCCTGTAGGGGGCAGGAGGTACATGGGAGCTCTCTGCGCTTCGCTCAATTTTGCCGTGAAGCTAAAACTGCTCTAAAAAAATTAAGTTTATTAATTTAAAAAAAAACATAAACGGACATGCTCTAGCTCTCCAAGTGCGGTTGAGGGAATGGATTAGGGCAGCAAGAGATCATCGCTTTCTTAAAAGGATGACTAATTCCAAACATCTCCTACTGCTATCTCCATTAAATGCACTGAAATGTCTTTGAAAGAGAGGAAACGGTTCCCTCTCTTTCACCAGCTGGCATGCGATGTACCCATCCTCTCCTCCACCCGAGAAGGCACAGAATGTCCGCTTCCCCATCTTTAAACTGCATCCTTCACCTGAAGTGCCCTGGGGCTGAGAGAGCCCAAGGTTTATCACGGAATTACCCTTTTTATGAGAACCCCGTTTCCAGTAGTTCTTTCCTGCCAGGGCTACAACAGGACCCCTGCAGGGGCTAAACAAGAGGAAGAAGAAAAGACAACCCCCTACACAGCCCTGGAGGTAGTATGGGGGTGGGATGGAAGAGGGTCTTGAGGTCCTGTCCAGCACCCCAAGATTCAAACCCTTCTAATGAACACTGCACAGGGGAGAGGTTGCAACATGTGCTAAGGAACGTTGTTACCATTTCCTGCTTCTAAGCCCCTTCCTACCACCCACCCTGCTCTACCCTCCCCCCTCACGGAGGCATCTCTCCTCCCCACCTTCATGTGACTTTGGCTCCTCACTTTAAACTTTAAGCCCAACTTCTGCCATGGAGCATCCAGCCTCCTGTGGAGCAGCAGAATCAACATAGAGAGTCCATACCTCTGCACCAGGGCACAGCCACCTGAGGATGGGGTGCAGGGGGCCCAATAGGGCAAAGGTAGCAGAAAACTGTGCCAAAACCTGAGCTGCTAACAAGCCCCAGATTCCACTAGGTTTCAACCAGCTTCTGCCACTTTCCAGCTGTGCAACCTCAACCACCTGCTTACCCTTGCTGGGCCTATTTTCCCCTTGCAAAATGGGGGCGAAAGGAAGGAGTTGATGGTTCCTGCCTTACAGAGCTGTGAAGATGAAGTGAGCTCATCCGGCTGCAGTGCCCATGGCTCATCATAAGCATTCAGAACATAGCCGCTACCACTTCCTGCTGACAGATGTTGCTGATGCTGTTGGGAGCGAGCCCACCTCCACAGGGTCACAGTAAAACAGACCCCTTTTGTGTCACTCACAGCCACTCTCCCCACATCCTTCCACACCTCGATTGGGTCACCTCGGGCTCCTCAGTCTAGCAGTCTGCCACCACCTGCAAAGAGCTCACCCCTTATCTCTTGGGAGCATTTCCATCTCCTCCCCAGAGTGGTGCCTCCTCTTTTTAAATGAGCACCCGGATTATCCAAGTGCACTTTCCAGAAAGTTCTCCCTGACCCCAACCCCAGAGTCTGAAAGCCTGTCTGTCACCTGGCACTCCACTCTGCAGGAAGACAGCGGGCTAGGCCTGTTAGCATTTGTTCCTTTTCAGAGCCTGTAGCTGCAGGTTTCTGTGGCTGAAAAGAGAATCTGGCCCACAGCAAATGTTTGTTTGTTCATTTGTTTGGGTTTTGCTGACCGTGGTGGTGGGCTTTTGTTTGCTTTGTTTTGTTTAATGACCACTGTCCCTGAATGTATTTCTGGTGATCAGGATGAGATCCTGTTTGGAATGGCGATGCATAACAGCAGGCCGTATGAAACCCCCCATCTCTCCCCTGCCCCCCAGAAGCCTGGCACTGGCATGGGCTTGGCTAAACTGAGAGCATAGGCCCCAGAGCCTCCCCTAGTCAGCTGGGTGCTCCGTAACCACCACTTACAACTAAGTGACCTCCGGGGAATCACTTGACCTCCTGCGGCTCCTCTATAAAAAGGGATAATAGGTTCATTTGGGGGAACATGAGAACATGTAGATAAAGTCCTTAGCCCAGAGCCTGGCAGGCAGTAACAGTCAATAAATGCTAAGCTCTCGTTATGACACATTCTAAAATTCAATCAGAACCTGTGCTTAAAGCAGCTGTTTTGGAATATACCGAAGCGATTGGTGTCAGTCAGACTGCCTCCTGCAACTTCATTCATCAGGAAGCAAACGCAACCACAGGCCTTTAACAGAGGCAGGTAAGCTTCCCCTCACCACTGACGTAGCACCTCGTGGGGAGTTGGGCTTGGCCATCAATGCATCAGCTGCCTACTACAAGGTCACCTGGAACCCACAGATGTCAGTATATAAACCTCTGCGACTAGCAAAGATGCCAAGAGGGTCTGCTCCTCCCTCTGAGGCCCGGCCCTTTTCAGTTTCATCATCTCAGCCTCTTGGAGGCCTCCTGTCTGTAGCAAGGGCTGCCCCTTGAGTTCATCACAACACGCGTGGCTCATACCCTTTCAGCATAGTGTGGATGACAGTACCTCATACATGAGCCAAGAGGAGTGACATTGCATGTCTTTGCCCTGGGTTGACACCGCCCTTCTCATCTGTAAGCTCTAGTGAGACAAAAACAGCTGCACCCACCTGTTCTGGATAAACATTTTCACCGTGAAGAGGTCCAGACCAAATAGCAAAGGCACTGATCAGAAGAGAAATGCACGAGTAAACGAAGATACATAGAGTGAAAAGAATGGCCTGTTCTGTCTTGAGCACTTTTTAAGCGTGATAGGTGCATTTAGTTCTTAGAACAGCCTTTTGAAGGAGATGCTGTTATTGTTTCCATTGCATAGATGAGAATTGGGTTCTCAGAGACATTCAGTAAAGTGCCCGAAGACACAGAACAATGATCCCACACAAAGCAAGGGCGCAGGATGGAGTCCTCGGAACAATACCTCGAGGTGCCCACCTCATCCTGGACGCAGGCACGCAGGCTTTGTGAGGAGTCCTCTTGGTGTGTTCAAGACCCTTCAAAAGGCACTTTCCAGATCCCTATAGACTCCTGCTCAGCTTTTCGTTTTCCTCCTGAACCTTAACTCCAGCGATCACAGCAGGTTATTTGTAATGCCCAGATTGTCATTTATGACAACAGGTCTGCATTTATCTGTGGAGTCCAATGATTGTGCAGACAGGAGCCTTATTTGTGCTGTCACCACCGAGCTTCATCACCATCCACAGCCAGGCCTGATGGGGATGCTCATGACCAACCCCCCCCCCCCGTGCCTCCTGGGGGCTGCTCTCATCACATTTCACTACCCCACCCCTTGCCCCTCATTTCACTGCCCTGCTAGCTGGGAACTTTGGAAGCAGAAAGGAGCCAGGTCAAGTGTACACCACCAGGTGCCTGCTGAGGTCCAGGCCACAGCCTGACCATACCATGTCCCTGAGCCACAGAGATGGTCCTGCCTGGGAGATCCTACAGCAGGCAGGCTGTGCTGCCTGGCACTGATTTTCCTCCTGCACCTCAGAGAATTTTTTTTTTAAGACTAGGTCTCGCTATGTAATCCCAATCCTGTGGGCTCAAGCAATCCCCAGCCTCAGCCTCCCAGGTAGCTGGGATTACAGGTGTCCACCACCATGCCCAGCTGCTTTTTCAAGACCAGGTCTCGCTATATTGCCCAGGGTAGTCTCAAACCCATGAACTCAAGCAATTCTAGGCCTCTTGCCTCCCAGAGCACTTGGATTATAGTCGTGTGCCACCATCCCCAGCATTTTGTGCCAGAGTCACAGGGTAGAGAAGCAATCACTCTTTCTGGCTACCACACCTGCTGAGACAGTATCGCCAGCCGGTTCTGCTCTCATCGGTATAATCTGGAGAGAGCTCTGCTCAAAGGAATCCCTGGTCTGGTGAAATCACTATGTTTGTTCATTACCATCAAAGTAGGCATGAGAGAACAAAAGGAAGCTAGAACTTGAAGTCAGAGGGAGTAAATTCAAGACCCAGCCCTGCAGCTCTCTAGCTACGTGGCCAACACAAGACTGTGTAACCCTCATTTCTGGAGCTTGATGAAGCCTCCCCAGCATCACCGAGAAGACTGAAGTCAGAGGGTAAATGAGAAGGCCCCGGCAGCCGGACACATGCTCTGTGACTCATCTACCTCAATGTCCAGGTCCTGAGACCAGGGCCGGGTGGCTGACCCAGACACTGCCCCGTGCCAGGCCGAGGGGGCCAGTTGGAGCCCTTGCATTTATTGAAGTTCAGAGTGAGCTGAGCCTCTGGCTGGGCTCCTGCCACATGTTAGCCCTTCTCTGCTGGCCGTTTGTTGTACACTAATTTCAAAAGCCGCTGGATGGTTCTCTTATCTCTAGAGTGTTCTGGTTGTGTCTCTCTGAAGGAACCAAATGTGCACATCAAAAGGGAAAAGAAGAAAGCCCAGGCCCTCCCCAAGGGCCCCGAGCTCGCAGGTGCCTATGGTGGCTCTGACCCTGTCCGACTTCTGTGTCCGGAACGGCTCAGATAGAGCTGCAGAGGGCCAGGCCCTCCCGGCCCTGCCGCCCAGGAAGGGGAGGTGGTACTCGGAGAGGCAACCCTCGTAGCAAAGGGGAACAAGATGAATCACTGGTTTCCTGTCTACACTAAGCAGGATGCCAGCGGGCTGAGCCATGGGCTGGGCTCTGCCCTGCAGCCTCAAGGAATCAATGGTCCTATAAGGAGAAATCCACTCAGTCCTGGGAAGCCTGGGGACCATGACCTTGCTCAGCGCCCCTAGGGAGTCACTCATCACGTGCATTGTGAACCAGTCAACAGTCTGACCCTCCTGGGTATTCATGCCGCAGCTTGCTCACTGTGGTACTCTCCGTGCCCAGCCGCCATATTGCTGTAAACCCCTAACTGGCAGAGGTGATGTCCAATCCAGTCCTTTCGTGTTGGGCTCAGAATGCTGCTAGTAAGCGGCCCTTGACTGAGCTTGGTGGTAGAAAGTCCTGGGGGGGCTCTCAAAGCCTGGGGGACAGGAAGACCACCTGGACTTCGCTTTTTGAAATGTGACTTCCTGGACTGCATGTCTAGACACTCTGATTCAGTAGTTCTGGGTGGGCCTCAGGATTTGGCTTTTTTTTTTTTTTTTACTAGGTCTTGCTATGTTCCCCGGGGTAGTCCCTATCCCATGAACTCAAGCGCAAGTGGTCCCCAGCCTCAGCCTCCAGGCAGCTGGGATTACAGGTGCCTGCCTAGCTGCTTTTTCAAGATCAGATCTCACTATGTTGCCCGGGGTAGTCTCGAACCTGCGAACTCAAGTGATCCCAGGCCTCTTGCCTCCCAGTGCTTGGATTACAGGCGCATGCCACCACGCCCAGCTTGGATTTGTCATTTTTAACAAGGTCTCCAGGTTTTTCCAATGTCAGGGTCTACTGGCTACTCTGAGACATGGTGATCCAGACCAGCTCCTCGCACATTTTAATCGGTCCATGGGTCGCCTGGGCATCTTGCTAAAATGCAGGTCCTGACTCGGAGATCTGGGGTTTTGCATTTTTAACCTGCTCCCTAATGTTGCCGATGCCAGAAGCAAGGATCTACCTGCTCATCTTCTATAGACAAGGCATACCGGCTCCGCCAGGGACTTTAATCTAGATGGATGGGATGAACACAAGATGTCTACGCTGCCTAATACCTTAGATTATAGTCATGTACTTTTCATTTGTAATTAAAATAACTGTTTATTTTAACTGCCAGTCAGATCAGTAATTTTTCTACCGCAAGCACTTTAAAGAAGGCATATCCAGGTACGATTTGGCACTGTCTCGCTCATACTTAACATGCAACATTTTCTATCCCTAAACTTCTAATGCACATTTGTTCCAACAGGCAGATTCTGAGTAGTGTTAATGCATGGCTAAGGGAATTCAAGCCAGCTTGGCAACAAAGGCCCCCTGAATGAACGCCTTTCATAGTTGGCAGCTTTATATTTTTTTTTTCTTAAAGCAAGAGTCTCTTCTAGGACTCTTTCCTTCAAATCAAAATGAAGCATTTAATTCATCAGTTAACACTCCATAGCAACTAGGAGGCTTTTGCTGCTTCCTCCAACCATTATTTCTCAAGACACAGCCAGGCATGCCCCCATTAGCTGTAGCATGAGAGGAAAACTAGAAGGAACTCAATTTTCCCTCTGGGATGGGATAGCCAGGGTGAATGGGAAGTGGCATCCAGCCGGCATTTCTGCCTGTGCCTGGAGGGAACAACAGAGGCACAGGCGAGGCCCAGCATCCAGATAGGCAAGGTGGCACACACGGCGGCTTCTATTTGAATATCCGAGCACATATTCATCATAGGGAAAGCTCCTCCTCATGCAGGGTCCACCCAGGTAGCACCTGGGGCTGGACTTACTTGGACAGAGCCCGGGACTCAGAGGGGTCTTTTCCAAACTGAAGACAGCCATCTCCATTCCCCATGTGACCTACAGGTGCCCACGTCATCCTTGTCCTCACACAGCAGCCTCGTCCTTGGTCAGCTGCATCTTGGAGCGCAAGAGGGAGACTGCCCAGGGTCACATGAGCCCTGGTCTAGCAGGACAGGCCCTTTTGGGTCTACAGGCAGACATGGCCACTCATCAGCTGGGGCCAGCAAGCACTCCCTGATCCTCGTCTTTACACCACAGCCTTACCCTTCGCCTGCCAGCATCTGCCCCCACCAGGGTCTGAGAGCTGTGTCCCCTTGTTTGCTGAAACAGATGCCCAGCCAGGCGGGCTTCCCCAGCCACTGCGTTCCTCCTGTCCAGTCAGCTGCCCAGCCCCAGACTCCCTCCCTGTTGTAGAAAACCACCGTCACCCGCTGGCCAGGTCTTCAACAAATTCCTACCGGCTCCTTTTTACGGAGCATTCCTGCAGCTCGCTGGACCTATCACTCAGCTCCTGTCGAATACAGTAGAAAAGCTAGGGCTCCCCAGGGCCCGGCCATCTGCCTCTGCTTGCAGACAACAGCCATATATTTCCTGTGTATGTGCATGTGTGCGTGTGTGCGCGTGTGTGGGCACACGTGCAAAACCTACAGCCACGCCATGGTTTACAGATGCAATCTCACTTGACCTTGAGGTAGAGACATACTATTAGCCCCACTTTATAGATGAGGAAACTGAATCCTAGTGAAAGTTAGCAGGTCCCTTCATTAAAACATTGTGTTCAGAGCTGGGCTGGAATAATAAAATATGGTCCAGAACTCTGTGGAGAGCACAGTCTATTGTGTTCAAGGCTACCCAAGTAATAATCATAATAATTCATTCTTTCAAAAATATCTATCAAATTCCTGTTCTATGTCAGGCACTGCGTGTATATGGGAGAAAACACGCTAACTAGTGTGTATCAAGCACTTGTTCTGTGCCCAGCACTATATTAACTATTTCATCCTCATCTTCATCTTTGATCTTCATCCTCAGCACAGCCACACAGCAGGGGAACTATCAGCACACCCACTTTATAGGAAAGAACACTGAAGCCTGGGCCGATCGAGACCCTTGTCCAAGACACACACACACACACATACATACACACATGCACGCACACACACACACAGTGCTGGGGAGGGGAGTCTTCATGCAACATGACACTGTGCCAAGATCCTCACCACTCAGCATCTCTGCTCCCATTCAGGGTGATGTCTGGACCAGGACTACCCTGTGTGCCAAGTACAGATGCGCCCAGCACTTTCACCCAGCCACACCCAGGGCCAAGGGGAGGCCCACTCCAGATCCTAAAACCCTGAATGCCTGCCTGCATTCCCAAAGCATCCTAGTTCTGCTGGAGTCCCCCCTCCAGGTAGGCCCCTGGCTCTCTGTTTCAGCCTCCCTGCTCTGACTTCTCCACCCATGGCAGACACTTTGTCTTCTCTGCACCCTCAGAGACCAACCCCCATCCCATCGCTTCTCCCTGTGTCTCACCACCCTTCAGCTGCCGCCCCATCTACTATGGAGAATAACCACATAGCAGCACTTCAGTGGCCACTCCAGCTGCCTCCCTCCTCCAACTGTGACTCTGCCTGCTCCTCTCATCTCCGCGTATGCCCACAAGAAGATCATGTCTCCAGGCATCGACTTTCTAGGTGCTCTCTTCCACCTATCTGAGCACTCAGCCTGCTTCTTTTTCATGTCCTTACATCCCAGCCTAAACCAGGGACCGGCACCTTAGACCCAGTTCCCTTCCACGTTCTCTCTAAACCCACTGCCCTCTAGATCTTTCCCGTTGCCCACAAATTGACTGGTTCTCCTGGTCAGTGTCCTGCGACTTCCTAAGCACTGGCATCTTCAGTCTCTTCTCATCCACTCCATGTGCCCTCAGGCCCGCTCCTCTCTCATCGGGAGACCACTTTCTGGGACATCACCCATAGCTCCCTGCTTGCTAGATCCGTCTATGTGTGCCCATTCCTGGCCTTTGCGACTTCTTGAAAACACTGCGCACTCTCCGCCATGCTTCCTTCTAATTCTGCTTCCTCCTGTGTTTCTCTACTCTGTGCTGTGGAGGAGGCTTTGCTTGCAAGAGACAGAAACCTGTTCAAATTAGCTGAGAAGAGGTCTTTGCTTAATTTACACTGTGTTCTTTTTTTAATGAAGTAACATTGGCTTATGGCACCGTGTAGGATTTAGAGGTGAAGGGTCACACTTCTTCAGATGTATGTTACCGCTCCACACTCACCCCCTAAGCACCCATGGTCCTCCACTGTAACCCACTGGCTTCCACCCCTGCCCTTCTCCCCATTCTCTCCCTTCTCCTCTGGTAGGTGCAATTCTAGAGTCAGATGTCTAGAGTTTGTTTTGGTTTGGTTTTTCTGTTCCTTTGTTCTGTTCTTTATATTCAACATATGAGTGGAATCATCATGAATTTGTCTTCTCATTCTAACTGATTTCACTTAGCATAATTCCCCCCACCCAGTTCCATCCATGTTGTCATAAATGGCAAGATTCCATATGTTTTTTATATCTGAGCGGTATGCCATTGTGTATATATGCCACATCTTCTTAATCCACTCATCTGTCATTAGGCGCTTAGGTTGTTTTCATAACGTGGCTGTTGTAAATAGAGCCACAATGAACATAAAAGAGCAGGTATCCATTTCATTTAGTGTTTTTGCATTCTTCAGGTAGATGCTTAGGATTGGAATTGCAGGGCCACGTGGCACCTCTATTTTTAATATTTCAAGAAACCTCCACACTGTTTTCCTTAGGGGCTGAACTGATCCACATTCCCACCAACTCTGTATAAGAGCTCCCTTTTGCCCACACCCTTTGCCAACACTTATTTATTATCTTTTTGATATGGGTCATTCTCACAAAAGTGAGGTGGTGTCTCACTGTGGTTTTGATTTGCATTTTTAAGAACTTTAATAAGTGACATTGAACATATATTTGTTCATGTGCCAGTTGGCTATCTGTGTGTCTTCTTTAGGAAAATGTCCATTTGGCTCTTCTGCTCATTTTTTGATTGGATTATTTTATTTCTTTATGCTTAGTTGTATGAATTTTTTGTAGATCTTGAACTAGCCCCTTATCAAATGTATGATGTACAAATGTGCTCTCCTGTTCTGCAGAGTGTCTTTTTGTTTTAGTGAGTTTCTTTCATTATGCAGAAACGTTTTAGTTAATACAGTCTCATTTGTATATTTTTGCTTTTTATTCCCTTGCCATTGGAGTCAAATCCCCAAAAACATCTTTGTAGTCAATATCTCCGAATATTTTGCCTACATTTTCTTCTAATGTTATCTTATGGCTTCCGATCTTACATACAAATATTTAATCCATTTTTGAGTTATTTTTGGTGGATGGTGTGACATAGTGGTCCAGTTTCATTCTCTTGCATGTGGCTGTTCAGTTTACACACCATTTGTTGAAGAGATTTTCCTTTTGTATGCACTTGACGCCTTACTTCCAAATTAATTGTCCATATAAATGTGGGTTAGAAGAAGCTTTGGAATAATTCAAGAGAATCTCATGGAAGCCAATTTCTGCACTATTGTTTGAGTTGTCCTTTCTAGTCAATCCTTCATGCATACAACCACTGGATGTGCTCTCCAAAATAGTACTTTGCTACCAGGGTACATCCTGTTCATAATCCTTCAGAGGCGCCCCATTTCCTACCAGATAAATCTGTTTTAGTTTGCATGTCACAACTCCCACAACATTAGCTGTCATGGATTTTTCCAGTTTGCCTTCTACTCTTTTCCACTGCTGTCCAGCATATATATCTGTGTCATCCAACTAGTCTATCTCCATTTCTGAAGCGTGTTTTTCTGTCCTTCAATCAGATTGATGACTCATACTTTTTCTGTCGTAAATGCCTAACTCATATATCTTCGACTATATCCTGTGCATCATTCAAGTTCTGGATCAAGTCCATTTTCTTTATGAAGACTTTACACTCCAGGAGAAGTGACCTCTCCCACTTCTCAAAGTTTGAGGTTGGGGTCTATTCCTTACCTATCATATTAGGCTGGAGGCTCACTCTCAGAGACTTACATCATGTCTGTGCATCTATCTCAGAATCTAACAGTGTACCAGGCCCAGAAATAGGCTCTTTCCTGGTGGAATGAACTCCATGAAGAATGATTTGTTGGTTGGTTGGTTGGTTGGTTGGTTGGTTGGTTTTACTCTTAAAGAGTGAAACATACTTTAGCTATTTGCATTTGCCCTACCACTCTGTCCCTAAATTGGCCCACCTCCTCTTCACTCAATCAGAATCAGAGACAAAGACCAACCACTTTTTAGCTAGAACCTTCTAAGTAGTAATAGAGTGGAGAAAGAAAATTTGAGTAGATGTTTAAAGCATTTTGTAACCAAGTAGTCAAGTGATTTGCCTGAATCCATGGACCAGAGCTCACCTCATGCCCCCCAGACCCCACACTGGGGTCATCACTGACAACTCTCAGTCCCCTCTTGCCTCTAGGCAGCCAGCAATATTGTCTGGAACAGAACTCTGAGGGGCAGGCAGGAAGTGAAGAATCAGAACCACTTCTAGAATAGAGAAAGCTAGTTGTTCTACTTTCTGTGTTTACCTCCTTGTGAAGCTTCTGGATGTGAGCAGGGGACCTTGAGCTGTATCTGGAGGACACAAGAACGTGGCAGTGCCAGCGAAGCTTGCCTTCCAGTAGTAGACCCTGGCAGTTTGTCTCCAAAATAGACAGACCCAGATGAGTGACTGTCTATCTAGAGACACATTCCTCATCCTTTCTGGCATTTTTCTTGCTGAGAATACATAGCTCCTGAGAGGCTGCTCTTACTAGCTTTGGTGCTGTTGAGGGCTGTCAACCATAGGCCCCAACTCCTGGCTCTCAGGCTCAACATGTGATTCAGTCTGAGCCAACGACCCTCTCACAGGTTTTTCACTTTGGTATTTAAGAAAGATCATCTCCTCTTGGTGTTAAGCTGAGCTATAGGGCTGAGTGTTGCCACGGGTCAGCCTTCTTAAGAGAATGAGGCCAATAGACAGAGAAAGGAAAGAAAGGAGAAATGAACCCTGGTCAGAACCCTGATCTCAATCACCTCCAGGCAGACCTCTACCCTATTTTGGCAGTTGGGCTATCTGAGTCAATAAATCTTCAGCATGTTCAGGTGTGGTGTTGGCTGCTAACCACCAAAGAATCCTGATTAACACAGCCTCCATCTGTCATCTGAACCCTTCTTTGATGGTTTATGGACTTTCTGCCTCTCTGTCTTCCTCTTTTTCTTGAGATAAACAATCTTCAAGGAACAGCAACATGGTCTTCATCATCAACCACAACAAGAAACATAAACAAACACCTGTTTTTTCCTGGGGCTGTCCTGGCTATGATGTGAGTTTGAGCTCCAAATGGTAGTTCTGTCTCTGGGTGCTTCTATGCTCATCACAATAGAAGAAATTCCAAGGGCACAGGGCACATGCTGAGCACAGATCTTTTTTAGAACAAAGCATAAATCAATCAGTCTGTGTGGAGTTTCTATAGAGCACAGACACTCATCACTGCAGATTATTCTGACCTTTTTGGTGCCAAACATCCCTTTCTTTAAAAATCAGCCACCCCTTAGGATAAATGGTCTTTAACCTTCATCTTTAACTTACCTCCTTCTTTGTACTCTATTTGTGGGTCTTCTTCACCCTGGTTAACTCCTCAGGATCAACTCTATTTCTTTTCTGGGATTTGTTTCTTCTCAACCTTACTCCCCTGTAGCAACCCCTGCCCCAGATTTCTCATCACACCTAGAACCTCCCTATTGCCAAAGTCTCCATTCCTTTCCATGAATATCTGGCCTCTGGATAGACCCTATTCTAGGAAACCGTCTGTGGATCTCCTGTCTGAATACCTTCTCATGTTTCCTAATTGTATTTCATTTCAATGGTTTTCAAAGAATTAAATATGTTAAAAGAAAAAAAAAGAACACAAAACACATTTTCAAAGAATAATCAAGGTTGTCCACTGAAAATGGGAATCAGACATGGCTAGAAAGGAAGGAGTGAGAAAGAGAAGTTAAAAATAAGATTTCTAGACTCCTTACATGTTTTATTACTCTCCACCCTCAGGCTCTTACTAGATCCTCAGATCATCTGAGATCCAAGTATCAACCTAACAAATCCAGACTTCCCATGAGGAAACCTGCCAATGATGAACTCAAATAACTATTCTAGAGAAACCCCTGGTTTGTAAATAGTCCTTTATACTGCTTTCTAAGAGTAAATCCCTCCCTGCCTTCGATCTGAAATAAAAGGTCACCGTTATCCTTCTTTTCCAAAATTCTAGTGGCTTAAAACAACATTATTTCTTTCTGTTGTGTGGGTCAAGAATTTCAACAGGGCTCAGCTAGTGGTTCTTCTACCCCATGTGAAACCAACTGGTGTCTCACTCAGTCACATCCAACAGTCAATTGGGCCGGAAGGTCCCAAGTCTTTGCTCACAAATTTGGTTCTTTGGTGCTCTTCCACATGATCTCTCCATGGACTAGAGTGGATATCTTCAGTGACCCCAAAGCTGTCGTATTTTTTAATTGTGACTTACTTTTCCCAGAGACAAAGTAGAAGCTAGATCCAGAACTGGCCCAACATTCCTTCCACCATATTCTGCCCGCTGAGATAACTCACAAAGTCAGCCAAGATGCAAAATAGATTTCATCAATTGTTGGTTGGAAAAACATGTATGCAGATAAGAAAGTGAGTGATGGCAGCCATCTTTGGAGATCACCTATCACACCCTTTAACCATTTTACTCACCCAAAAGGGTACACCCTCTTCTTATAGCATTAGACAGACACCCACATAGGTGACCCCACCCCCTCTTTCTCTCTGTCTCACACACAGAGGTTATCTTGCCTCATCATTTCCATGTTAAAACTTAACATCTTCCTTTTAAAACATCTATTATTCTCCCTGAAATACTTTTTTTCAGAAAAATTGTGTTTCCCCAACTTAATATTTGCCATTGCTTATTCTAATTTTGTGTTCTGTTATGATAATGATCACATAGAACTTTTAGTATAGCCATAAGTATAAGGGTAACAACTTTTTAACCAAGTCTTGAAAATGTATCTCTGTTAAAAACCAAATAGTAAATATTTTCAACTTTTGAGCCATACAGTCTATGACAACTGCTTGACTCTGTTGTGCAGCAAAAGTCACCAGAGCTACTATGCAAATGAATCATCAGGTCTGTGTTCCAATAAAACTTCATTTACAAAAATAGACACTTTTTGTATATTCCTGTGTGTCTATCTTGCATTCTTTGTGTATTCAGACATGCTTCTTTCTGCCCTGCATCTTTTTCCTAAATGTAATGTTGAATACATAGTTCTCATTATTTTCCTTTTCTGATGAAAAAAAGTTCTCTGTCCTTGAGTTTCAAAATACATGGCATATTTTAGATATCAAATTAAGAATTTTTATGTAAATTATTTATGTAAATTATTTAGCATAGTCTCTGACATATAGAAGATACGCAGTAATTATTATATCCTTGTATGGGACTTCCCCTTACGTAACTGCTTAGGTCATTTTTTTTCATATAGGTCAACAATTCTCAGCAGAAAAAAAAGGTAGGGCTTCCGTCTCCATGCACAATACTTTGTTCCTGTCCTTCACCCTTATCCAGGACACCAACTCTCTTTGACCTCCTCTTTGCCATTTCTATGTTTTCATATCTCTGGGGCTGTAATAATGACAGGGGAAGGTCAAAAGCCAATCAAAAGACTGGTGGCTCAGTCTTGCCCGGCTACCCAGTGAAGAGTTTGTACTTTCCTTCTCTTTCATTCACCCTGCAAGTGTTTGTTGAACACTCAATAAGAAGGGGTGATGGGAAAGCAGAAGAGAACAAAACAGACACTGACCTGGTCCTATCAGGCTATGGAGTGATGGGGAAGAGAAAAGGTGATGGGAAGGCAGAAGAGAACAAAACAGATACTGACCTATGGAAGAAATGGATAATCAATCGAGAAACAAATGAGCACAGGACAGAGATACTGTGATTGGAACAGGGTGTGAGAAACCTCTCTCCAAGGAGGAACCTGCTAAGGTGAGACAGGGAAGATGGCCAAGCAGGAGGGAAGTGGAGGGAGCATGTCCTAGACTGAGGCAGGTTCCTTCAAGTGGACCCAGGCTGGCACTGTGCCTGCTGCAATGCCAGCAGTTGAAAGGAGACCCTGTGATGGGGGAGAGGGAAGCAAACTAGCCAGCGTCCAACCAGGTGTGACACGGGCCTGGGTCTCGGGCTGATATAATGGGAGGTACATAGGCTTTTAGGCAGGAGAGATGTCGATCATACTGATTTGTGTTTTAAAAAGAGAACTGGCTACTGTGGAGAGTGTGGGGGAATATGACTGGCATGGAGCAAGTGAGGAACCAGAGAAAGGAGACACTTTCTAGAGATGGTGGCAATGGGGAGACAAAGAAGACAAAAGATCTGAAGACTCTAGGAGGTAGAAATAACAGGATGACTAGTGATTTAGATATGCGGACCAGGAAGCAGCAGAGCCCAGGCTAATATCAGGTTGGGGGAGGGGCTGGTAAGAGAGCAATAGCTCCATTTTAGACACTTCCCTTCAGTGATGACAGCGAGGTGTGAGGGGAGCTGTCAGGTGGGCAGTCAGATCTATGAGTCTGACTGGGACTGGGGTTCAGGTTGGAGATATAAATCAAGGAGCTATCAGTCATGGGAATGGACATTGTCCTCCAGGGAAAGGAGAGAGACTGGAGCGGCTTAGTCCCTAGACCTCCAACACTCAAACGAGAGAAAGGGGGGAAGGAAAGGGAGTAAAGACCGAGAGGGAAAAGCAGGACGGCATCCTCAGAACTGAGATAGTGGCTCCAAGAGGCAAGAGCAGCAAAGGCCATGGCACCGTGCAGTCTGAGAGGCCAGGAGGAAGAGGGGGACAGAAGAGGCATCCTCGGACATGGTCCCATGAAAGCCACCAGTGACAATGATGAGAGCACTGTGCTGGAGTCAGGGCAGAGTGTGGATGGAGGGGGTGGGGGGAGAATGGGCAGCAGGAAAGTGGAGACGACCCAAGAAAACAATCCTTTAAAATTTTTGGTTATAAATACACCTGCAGAGGACCAGGGCTCAAAGTGGGGTGCTTTGGGGTGAGTGGTACTAGAGTATGTTTGGAAACTCTGAAAATGATCACTGGAGAGTGAGAGCTTGTGCCTCCGTTTTTGTTTTTTGTTTTTAATAATGATGAGAACATATAATTGTGCAACTTTTCACAGTTTACCAAGTGTTATCACACACTCTCTCTTGCTTATCCTCGCAGACATACTGCGAGGTACCTAGCGGCCCCGAGATACAGATCAAGTTGCTGGAGCTTAGAGAAAGTGAGTGACAAACTCAAGGTCAGAGCCAGGAGGGGGGGGGCGGGAGGATGCAGGACCCCACACCCAAAACGCTCTTGGCCTAATCCCGAGGACCCTCTCTGTTCAAAGCTATCTGCCCAAAGCCCACTGAACTGGCACCAAACCAGACAGACACACACAGACTGTACCCTGCTGATGCCTCTCAGGCTGATTTTCCAGTTGCTTCCTAGCCAACCCTGTCTGCCTGCTGGCCTAGCCATCGCTATTAACAAGCCACAGCTGCTTTTCAAGAACACGGGACTGGATCCCACTTCCTGACCCCACTCTGCTGAGGTTCAACTCCTTCCGAATGTCTAGAATTGCACAAGAGTCCATGGCAGGTATCCAAAGAGGAAACACAAGACCCCATGTCCCTCAGGACCAGCCCCCAGGCCTGTAGTGTGGGACTGAGACCAATGAGACCACGGGTGGGTTGGTGACTGACATGGTCCTGACATGGTCCTGGGGCTGACGTGAGAATGAAATGAGATACTGAGATACAGTGTTTGGAAGGTGCCTGGTCCCAGTAACCGCTTTGCTCAGGCTACTCATGATTGATTTTATTTATTCATCCACTTACCCACTTATTCACTCACTCATTCATTTTTATTTCAATAGCTACTGTATATTTAATCATGAACCCATTACAAAGATACTCTTCATTCAACTAAGTCTTTTCGTTATTGCTGGGTTCCAGAATGGCCAGCCAATGTACCGTCAACTTTGCGTTCAAAAACAGCACCCAGGGATCCAGATTTGCTCTCCTCCCCCTGTGGCTGGGCTCTTGTACGGGCCAGAGCCTGGCAGTGCAGAGGGTCTCTCTCCTTCCCACCCTGGCCGGATGTTTGCTGAGTGCCTTCCCCATGCCAAGCTTTGCACTGGGTACAGCAGAGGCAGAGACATATCCACGTGCTTCCTGGGCTCAAGGAGCCTGTGTTTTAATGAGGAAAGTGAGGTCGGGATAGAAACAACTCTGCCCTTGTAGAAATAGTGAAGGGGCGCAACACGGCAGTATCCAGAGAAGAGAGGATCCCACCCACCCAAAGCGACCAGGGCAAAGCTTCATAGGAGGATGGGAGGGCTGGGAGGGCTGGGAGGGCAGGGAAAGAGAGAAGCTTCCCTGGGGAGGAAGCGCCTGCAGCTGAGCAAAGTCACAGAAGCCGAAAGAGCAGATCCTGTTTAGGGGATGGAGAGAACCCGGACTGGAGCGTCATCCCTGTGGGGAAGGGTGGGAGGGAACATGGCTGGCTGATGGGGAAGAGAGGCTCAGACACAGGCCAGCAGGCCCCCAGGGAACCCCAGAACCTGGTCAGAGGGAACTGACCAGCCCAACATGGCAAACTTCAGGGATGAGAAATTACTTCATGAACTGCAAAGTGCCGTAGAGATGTAGAGTTATTGTCGCCGCCATTTCCATGAAACTCTTGGGCACTTCTCACACAGCTACTTTGGAAACGGTTATCAGGAAAAGAAAATGCATAGGACCAAGTGTGTTGGTCTCATGGACAGTGTGGGGAGGTCGGGGTCTGGGCCCCAGAGACAGAGCCAGCTGAAGCCCTGCGCTGCCACAGCTGGGTCGTGTAAGCTCGGGGGGCGGGGTCCACCCTGCTTCTCTGACCCTCAGTGTCCTTTGCTAGAAAGTGCCTTGCTGACTTCTTTCTGGGCTTACGTGGGACTCAGGTGAGGCAGTGTGTGCGTAAGGGCTTCAGACAAGGTCCGCTGCTCCAGACTTCTGTTGCCTTTCGGGGGGCAGGTGTGATGGTAGGAAAGGAAGATTCGAGGCACTGAGACCATGTTCAGCACCAGAAGACATGCGCTGTCCCTGGTGCTGGAATCAGCAGCCCATGGTGCGGGAACCTCCGTGTTCTCTCTCCCAGCAGATACACAGCCTAGGCCACAGCGTGCGGTGCCGCAGCCCCAGACCTCTTTGTCAAAGCTTCTCGGGCACAGCCTTCCATCACCCGGTGCTGACTCAGCTCCCAGTGAGCTCTGGCTCCTTCTTACACTCTCAGGGTGCCAGAAGGCGCCTGGCCAGTTGCTCCCCCAAACTTCACTGGTTTTGCATCTCAGTGATGAGGGAGACGGCCAAGTTGGATCTATTTCAGGAAAGCAAGAAGTTATTTCTCTCAAAGACCTTGGAGAGTTCTCTCTGCCCTCCCTGAAGTGTTCTCAGCCAGGGACCGGCCAAGGCTGGCAGCTGAACCTCACTCAGGATGTACACGTTCGGGTTAAAACAAAGACAGAAGGCGGGGGACTAATGGATGGGGCTTGGCCAGGGTTCTTTGAGAACCTGGCAAGCTGGCATTCCCAGGAGATGGAGGAGGCCTCCAGACAGCCATGGTATGCTGCCTGGGGTGACCTTGGGCACGGTGCTGTCTACCGCTGGAAAGGCACCTGAGCGTCTTTGAGGCAGACTTGAGCTCTGAGTCTCATTCATCCCCAGAAGGTCTTTATGAGACCTACTGGGTGCCAGGCTCTGGGATAGACCTGGGGAACAGAACAAGAAGTTTGCCTTCCTAAAATGGCACTCCAGTGGGTGGGACCCGGCCGAGAAGGAGGAGGTAAACAAGAAGGCAGAGGATTGCTCTCAGATGGTGAGAACTATGAAGAGACAGAGTGGGGGCAGGGAGTAAGGCATATGGGCTGTGGTGATGAGCTTCAGGTCTGTGAGCAGGAAGGATAATGGAGAAAGAATAACTGAGCAAAGACCTCAAGGAGGTAAAGGAGGGGGAGTCCACGTGGGTACCTGGAGGAAAAGCATCCTGAGCAGAGGGAAGAGTAAGTGCAAAGTCCCTGAGGCAAGAACAAGCCTGAGGGCTCAGTGCCATTGTGGCTGCAGGGGAGGGAGACAAGGAGAGGTGGGGGTGGATGAGCATTTAAAATCTTGTCTTTTGAATTCCTTAGGAAAAGATCCAGCAGGTTCACCAACTGACTGTATGTGTGTTCATATTCTCCCATCTGAGGTGCTCATTTCACACCACTGTTTTCTGTCAGGAGACAGTCATTCCAAACTACTGCCTTCTGATCCTCCTGGGCTCATTCACACAAGGACTTTCCAGAAAGCCAGAAGGACTTGGTTCCAAGTACCCACACTTGACACTAGCTATGCTACCTTACGAAGGGCACTTAACCTCTCTGAGCCTCAGCTTCCCCAAGGCAACTCAATCAGTTGCTTCATCCATAAGATGGATAAATAATGAATCAGCTTCCCATACCTACCCTGCTTGATTGTTTTAGAGTTAAATTAATGAGGCTTTATAAATAAAGGTGGCTTTTCATTGATGCAGGCAAGATAAAAATGTCAGCCAAGTCTTCTTCCTTCAGCAAAGTCGATGGTCAGGGTGTTCGCTGCCTGCTACCTGCTGTTACCCCCTTCTTTATACTGTGTCCCCCTTGATTCATTCTGCCTGAGTCTATATCTGCATAGCAACACTCATCAAATGCCCAGGGATCCCCAAGGCAAGTTTTCCCAGGGTGCTTCGGGAACACAGGGGCTGAGTGGTCTGAGAGGACTCAACCCATTGCTCCCTTGCTCGAATCTGGTGGAACTGGGTGGGCCCCGTGCTCCCCCCCCCAACCTCCTCCCCATTCCTCCCCTAGGTACAATGGCCCCAACCTGGTTCTGAAGTACGACCGGTCCCAGAAGCGGCTGGTGAACATCGCTGTGGACGAGCGCAGCTCTCCCTACTATGCGCTGCGGGACCGGCAGGGCTATGCCATCGGGGTCACAGCCTGCGACATCGATGGGGATGGCCGGGAGGAGATCTACTTCCTCAACACCAATAATGCCTTCTCAGGTAAGGGCTGGGGGCCCCGGACCTCTGCCTGGTCCTCCCTGACACCAAATGTGCCTTGGGTCCCCGGCCTTCCTCAGGCTCCTGGCACTAGTTCCTCCAGGCTCAGTCCTTTCCTCTCCAGGACCCCACTCTGTCCAGCAAGGATGCCAAGATCACCCCTTCTCTGGTTCTCACTCCGGGCCCCTGGGCTTGCAGATAGAGGTGCATGAGCAAAGCACACCCATCCCTGCTCAGACTTTGCCTTCTTCCTCCCTGTCTGAGCAGCGCCCCGTTCCCCCAGCCCTCCAACCCCCTCGCTCCTGACCTCTGGTGTCCTGTGGTGGTGACTCAACCACATGACTGAATTCACCACTTCTCACCCAGGCAATGGCTGCAGCCAGCAGACAGCCCCCTGGAGCACCCTCTGTGCTGCTTCTGGGGAACCTCCTAAAGATGTTTTGGAGGCCTGCAAGGGCCCCATCATTTTCAGCTGGGCTCCTTTATTCGCTCCACAAATTTGGGCCAAGTACCTTCTTCTGTGCCACATGGAGGGGCAGGGGCCGGGGATGCAAACTGGAGGAAGGTGAACCTTGAACCCCTGGCACGTATCCTAGCTCAGAGCCTCAGAGCCCCCCAGGGGTACGTCCCTGCAGAGGCCGCGCTGGGACCTCAGCCGCCCTTGGGCACCGCAGCGGAAAGTGGCAAAGGCGTCTCACACAGTAGTTGTTAAACGCGTCATACGTGGTTTTGGCTGGTCGGCCTGGGACAGGATGCAGGGGGCCCAAAGAGAGGCAGAAATGCTTGGGAGAGCACCAGACCCAAAGTCTGATTGAGCCCAAGACCTGGCCCAGCTCAACCTTCGTGGGCTGTGGTGATGCTGGTCCTGAAACCACACCTGAGCACGAGGGCCTACCTGCCCGGGAAGGGATGTGGGAAACTGACACAGAGAAGCAGCGCTGACATAGCTAGAGCTTGCATCGCCTGTCTTGTGCCAGGCCCTGACCAGGCCCTTGTCTCACGTAAGCCTCAGGACAGCTCGACAAGGCACACTCTGGGGTGCCCCGCTGTGTGCATGAGGACACTGAGGCACAAAAGTCACACGAGCCGCCCAACACTGCCAATGTGAGGCTTCAAGACTCCAACCCAGGAGTCTGACTCCAGTTCCATCCTTTCCATCAAGACCCTTTCTTCTAGGTCCTTGGGGCCTAACAGGGAACTTGGCCTCATAGTGGGGGCTCAGTGTTCCCGAGGCAGAGGAGGAGGCTGTCTTCCTGGGGCTGCAGGTCGAGGTGGTCTCCAGCCCTGACTCTCACACTCTCTCAAGGTCTGACCTCTGCACCCTAGATGGGAGTCTGCTCCTAAGGGGCATGGTGGCCACAGGGAAGCCCCCAGCCAGAGTGTCCTCCCAGAGGGTACAGGCCTCACTGTGGGACCAGGTTAGGCATGCCCTGGGGCCATCCAGTTGGCAGTGGCCTCTGGGTAGGTCATCCTCTGGTTCAAATCTATGTATTCACTATTCTGGGTGCTCCCAACCACCTCCAAGCAGGTGATCGCCTACCTATGGGGACAACATTCCCAACCCCTACACACGCACACTCGCACGCACACTCGCACGCACACTCGCACGCACACTCGCATGCACACTCGCACGCACACTCGCACACTGGCATTCCCCTGGACCCATCATGTTGTCCCTACTGTTTGCTGAGCCCAAGCCAGGATCCAGCCCCTACACTGCCTCTGATATTGAGCCCTGCAGGTCGCATGAATGGGAGGGGAAGAGGTTGGGGTCCGTGCCAGGGGCAGGGGCGGGCAGGGCTGGCAGCCAGCCAGCCTTGTGCAGCCAAGAAACAATGAGGCACAGCCCCAAGTGGTGTTTTATGGGTTTTCATCTCATCTTGCCACCAAGTGAGGCCTGAGAGATAGTAATTATCCCTACACAAATATCAGGGCATGATTACCCAGCTGGATTTACTGCCCTCTCTCCAACCAAGCCAAGATTGGATTAGGACACAATTAATTGATGGGCTGATCAACCCTTTCCTGTGGGGCAAGGTCAGGAGGGGGGCAGCGGCCAGGGACAGCTGTGGAAGGGGTGAGTCCCTGGGAAGACGCTGGAGGATAGAGAAGCAAGCAGAAATGGGGAGAACTGTGGAAGGGGCCTGTTCAGTGCACAAGGGAATAGACGCTTCCCTCCACTCAGCACAGAGCACCTGGGATGGGGCCATCAGGTGTCCCTGCAGTGGCAGGTCCTCCGACCCTCTGAGAGCATTTGGCTGGAGATCCTCAGCCCAGCCTGCATGTTGGAATCTCCTGGGGGTGGGAGGAGGGAAGATCAACACTCCCAGTTCTCAAAGCGCATCCCAGGCCAGTCCGTTCACACCTCTGAGGGTGGACACTGTTATCACAACTCAGGTGATTCCCAGTGCAGGGGAGATTGAGGGCCACTACCCTGGTCACGTGTTCATTCCATCCCAGTCTATAGGAGCCTCTTCTGTTCCCTAAAGGACTAATTCAGTTAATGGGCAAATCTTTATTGAGCACCTACTGTGCTCCAGGCACTATTCTAAGCCCTGGGGATGCCCCAGTGAGTGAAAGAGACAAGAGCCCTGCCCTGGGGAAGTTTATACTCCCCTACTCTCTCCCTGATGAGACCTCCTATCTCTCAAAGTATTTGATTACCCTGTACCTGTCCCTGGATCTAAGCTCCTTGAGAAAACCCCTATATTGGTCATGCTGTGTCCTCCCCTGGGTCCAGCTATCCCCTAAGCATCCTAA
Organism: Uropsilus gracilis; assembly: GCA_004024945.1. Lineage (NCBI taxonomy): Eukaryota > Metazoa > Chordata > Mammalia > Eulipotyphla > Talpidae > Uropsilus > Uropsilus gracilis. The sequence goes on along the minus strand of PVHY01000623.1, from coordinate 15,700 downwards.
GAACACAATTAAAACTTGAGGGATAATTCCAAGGAGATGATGCACGGGCCATTAGTCTTGAGAGGAAGCATGCCAGAGGAGTGACCGCAGTGGGAGGGACAAGGCACAATAGACATCTGCCCCCCAACCCAGAGATCCAGGATATCTGGATTTGAAGGCACAAGTGTCCATCTGGGAGAAGCTGGAGCCAGACCCCTAGGGCTGGTGCAGGGATGTCAGAACCAGCAGCCCCTGTCCCAAGCGGTCACCTCTCAGCGACCTGCTGTGGGCTCGTGTGTGGGTTTGAATTAATTTTTCAGTTGAGTGGCTTGGTTGATTCACTGACAGTGGGTGGGGTGTGGAACCACGACACTTGTGCCACATCAGCACATTGTCACTGTCACCCGAACTGCCCACCATGGGTGACCCCGGGTCCTTTCTAAGAGACCCCAGCAGCTCACCCACCTGTGGCTTATGACTGGGAACTCCTTTGGTCTATGCCAAAGTGTTGGTGGGTTTATGGAGTGGAGGAGGGGTTCCTCTCCCCAGCCAGCTTTTGGGGTATCAGTCCTGAGGGTCCTGGAAGAGGGCTGAGACCCTGCACCCTGGCAGTGCCCTGGAGGAGTCTGAGTATGCAGACCTGAGACCTGCCCCTTGCTTACTGAGCAGCCTGGGGCAATACACTGTCCCTCTCTGTGTCTCAACCCTTCATCTGTAGGAGAGGAAAAAGCTCATCACTTTCTTAAGTTCAACTCCCTCCAGTGCTCTGCAGATGATATCAAAAGCCAGTAACCTCCTGTGGAAGCCACTTGCCTTTCTGACCTCATTTCCTCCACTCTTCTTCCTGCTCACCACATTGCCACATGAGGCCTTTGCACTGGCTATTCCCTTTTCCTGAAATGCTTTTCCCACCACTCTTCTCAGGGCTTACTTCTTCCCTTCATCTTCTCATATGAGGTCTTCCCTGAACAATCTTCAAGTCATGCCCCTTCCTTTCACTCCTTATATCCTTAATCTATTCCTATTTATAGCACTTACCATGATCTTAAAGCAGTTTATCTATTAGGGGTCATCTCTTCTACCTTTCCACTCCAGTCCATGGGGGTTGACACTTTGTCTTGTTTGCTGTTCCCTCTCCAAGACCCAAAGAAGTGCTTCAGCCACTTAGCAAACATTTTGTGTATATCTTCGAATGAACGACTGAGCTAGTGAATGAAAGTACATGTTAGAGTGTCTAGGACTCATTACCTGCTCTCTAAGCAATAGCTGTTCTCATTCTGTGACATGGAGGAAACCAGGGCCTTTAAAAGTACCACAGGCCTCCCTCCTGGCCCGTGGGAGAGAGACCCTGGGATCGGAAAGAGGACAGGAGAGGTCGGATGTAGTCAGGGTCTTGTGTAAGTGAGGCACCCCTCAGGTGTGCATGGGTCAAGGGTTAAGAACTGGAAAGTAAGCAAAAGGGAAAGAAAGGAGGAGTCCCAAGGCAGCCTGCACCAGGAACCAGCCTATCACTATAGTAACAAACATAAGCCGGTGTATTTCAGGCAACGCCATATGGTCAAAATTGGGCAGGAGGGTATGCAGGGCAAAGGGGGTAAGAGATGGGTCAAGCATCTCTTTCTACATCCAGAAGCCCAGGAATTCTTGCCCATCAGAGCCCATCTCCCTGGAGGTCCTACGTTGACCACTCCCACTGCCTCACTGCATGGTCCTGAGTATTCCTGCCCACATCACCTGGCAACAGGGGCATGGAAACTGAGTGGGTCAGAGGGAGCTGTGAGTCCCACTACTTTCTTTATTTTCAATCACACAGGTCAACAGAATAGTCACTGACCATCTGTCTTCAGCCCACCTACACCTTCCTCTTTTACTACACAAATATATTATCCTCTACTCAATATAAAATATATTATGTTCTACAGTATAGAAAAACTCCCAAGCTGGGCACCGTGGCTTGTGCCTGTAAGCTTCAGTCTATGAAGCGGCTGGGGCTAGGGATCGTGGTTCGAGTCCCATTCAGGGCAACATAATGAGACCTAGTCCCCAAAAAATAGCTGGGCATGGTGGCACACACAGCTACCTGGGAAGCTGAGGCTGGGGATTGCTTGAGTCCGTGGTACCCCGGGCAACGTGAGCCTGCGGTTTCACAGGCAAAAATAGTGAGACCTAGTCTCAAAAAAATAAAATAAAATAAAATAAAATAAAATAAAAAATAGAAAAAATCCTTCCTCTTTTCAAATAATATTAAATTTCAAATATTATTTTACAATGGTACTAAGAGCTCTTGCTCTTTCATGACTATATAGTACTCCATTGTGTAGATTTGTCATTAATCCAATGGTTCTCTATTGATAAACAATTGTATTGCTTGCAATCTTTTGCCCTTACAAATAATGCCACCCAATAAATAAGCGTGTGCAACCTTTTCTACAATTGCAGGTGTGTTCTGTAAGAAATGGAATCACTGTGTCAAAGGAATATACGTGTATGGTTTTGATAGACATTGCCAAATTGCCCTTCAAAGGGACAGGGCTAATTACATTCTCATCAATTCTGACGCGAGTGAGCATTTGTCACTATTCTCACCAACTCGGTGTCATCATTTTTTTTAATTGCCAATCTGATAGAAAAAAACTGGCATTTAGTGTAGTCTTCATTTTCATTTTTCTTAAAATGAGTGAGGCTGAGCACATTTTTATATATTTGAATCTCCTGTCTGCTCATCGTCTTTGCCTATTTTTTTCTATTGATTATTGACTTTTTTCTTATTGATCTGTAACACTTCTTTATAAATTAGGGAAATTACCCTTCTGTCCGTAATACAAGTGACAAATAGCTTCCCCTGGGTTGCCATCTTTCTTCTGTCTGCATTCATGTTGGCTTTTGCAATGTGGAAAATTTTTGTTTTTGTGAACTTGGATTTATCACTCTTCTTTGATGACTTCTGGGCTCCGTGGTACATTTCGTCCTGCAGTGCAGGCTTTTGTAACCTCTCAGAGAAGGGGCAGCAGTCCCCATGCCAGGAGAGGGAGGGAGCAAGCGCCGGCTGCACTCAGCCTCTTAGCCTGCACAACAGGGGGCACCTGCTCTTGAGAGGGCCCCTTTGTCCAGCAGTTCCTTCCCCCAGACCTGGTTCCAGTTGCACCCCAACAGTGTACACCTTGCTTCCCAAGGGTGGTCCTCAGCCCAGCAGCCTTGGCAACAGCTGGAAGATCATAAAAATGCAGCATCTTGGGTCCCACTGCAGATCTGCTAGGCCAGAATCTGCATTTGCGAGCTAGTTTGTGACTTGGAGCCTCTGCCTGACCCCACTAGGCCTCATCAGCATGGGGTGCTAGAAAAAGGCAAGGATGGCAGCAAGGTGGTTCACGTAGCAACATAAAGGGCCGGGGGACCTGGAGGCCATTTCCTTAGTGTTAATACAGAAGGTTTCTTGGGCTCCAGGGACTGTGCCCCACCAGCCCCACCTCAGCTTTAATGCAAGCAGGAAGAAGCTGTGATGTCAGACCTCAGCATTGCCACCCAACAGCGGTGCAAACTTAGACGAATACCCCTCTGGACCCTGACTTCTCTCTGGAAAATGAAGAGTCCGTCTTCCTGGCAATGGACAGGGCCAAATGAGCTAATGCGGGTAAAGCACCTGGCAGAGGGTGCTTTCTCCCTAGAATGGAAGAAGGAAGCCTAGAGTCAGAAATCACACTGGGGAACCAGGGGTTCTGTTCTCATTCTTTTCAAAAATGTTCTTTGCCGGAACATTCTCCCCCTGGGGTCATGCCTGCTTTGCTGGGTTTCCATTGACTTAGCCTCATCAAGCACTTTATTCTTCCTGTTGCAGTGACTCCTGGGCTGTGGTTTATTGAGGCCCTGAAGTCTTTAGCAGAGGGTGTGTCCTGCAACCCCCTAGAGATGATGAGGGTGATGATAGTGATGGTGCTAATGAGGATCATGAACATGGTGATGGTAGCATTTTTATTTATTAAACTTATTGTGTCACAGGTATTGCCCCAAGTGATTTTATGTGCATTACCTAATTCATCCTCGCAACAACCTGATAAATAGGTGGCCATTCTCATTACCCTATTTTACTGATTAAAGAAGGCAAGTGTCCTTCCCAAAGTCAACCCCAGCCCGAGTTGGCAATGACCTTTGCCCTAGGAGTAGAGTTGGAGCCCTCTGCTGTGCCTCATGTACGCACTCACCCTCCTCTCAGCTACCAGCACTGACAGTACCAAGCCCTGAGTCAGGTCACCTCCAGAGGACAACCCCTGGGGGAAGGGGCACTGTGGCCACTGGTCCTTAGGAAGAGCCCCTATAATTTCATCTTCGTGGAAGCTGTGAAGAGCCCTCGAGGCAGAGCTAGTTGTGGGCAAGAAGGCAGGTTGGTAAACTAAGGGCCATTTGCTCAATTGACACCTCTGTCCTCAACACAGAACCGTCCGGCTTTCTGTCTGCAAACTCCCCACTTCTGCCCCCACTTCTCCCTCCTAAATGGGGGGTTCACTGTGTGGCCCGAGCCATTCCCCCCTTCCAGCTCCCACAGCCCTGACTGCAAGCAGCCCTCTTGGCCGTGCCTTCTCAGCCCGTCTCAAGCCAAGCTCCCAAAACCCCACTGGCTGCTTGAGCCACTGCCCCACTTGGCTCGGATCTGCCACACCTTGGATCCCTTTCTGCCCCAGCCTTGGCACCCAGCTCTCCACTCCGGTGCCATCACCGAGCATGGAGCTGAGCTGCCACCCTTCACTCCGCTGCCAGGGAAGCTTCCTGGCAGCTCTGTCTTGCCCAGATTAGAAACCACAAACCTTCCCCTCAGCCCTGGAATTAGCGAGCCTCTCCTCTCACGTTTCTCCTCCTCACCTACATGGCACATGCACTGGCCGTCTCTCCTGCCTGGTGCCACATGTCTGCCTGAGCCAGAGAGGCCATGCTTTGCGCAGGCTTGGAGCTCAGGTACACGTGGGTTTGAATCTGCACTCTCACTTACTAGCTCTGTGACCTTGGGTAGTGGACCTAACCTCTCTGCCCCTCAATGCCTCTACCTACAAAATGGGATCACACCCCCTCTCAGGTTAGCCCTGGGGTTCAGACGATATGGGAGTTATGAAATAAGTGCTTCACATGGAGCCTAGCCATCATACATGTTTTGTCCATGGGAGCAATGCTGCTGCTATTCTGACCCTTCAAGTCCTAGGTCAGAGGCCTCCTCCATCATGAAGCCCTCCCTGATCACTACAGCCTCCTCCATCCTGATTCTATGGCATCTTCCTGATCTACCACCTTTTCCTGCTCCCTGGGGTGCTGCTAGCTGTGGACCCTTAAGCAGGTCTCTTAGTCTCATATACCTTAGGTTCTTCCTCTAAATAGGGCATGAAAATAGCCCCCTGTAGCAGGGATGTGGTAAGAGTGAGTGAGAGGATCTATGTGAAGAGCCCAGCACATAGGAAGTTCGTAGAAATGTTAAGTGTTACTGGTTTTACCATTGGTTCTTGGCATCTCCTCTACCTACCCATCCTGTTGTCAAATGAATCACAAGAACCCTGAGTCAGGGACAGAAATGGCTGCTTCCTGTGACTTACTCTAGCACAGGCACCCAGCAGGGTCTGGTGGGCTCTGGAGCCTCACCCACCAGACCTCCCACCCAGCTGCCAGGCAGAACTGGCAGATCCCCCAGACTCTGAGACCTTCCAGGTTCCTTTGATGCCAAGGACCAAAGCCAGGTGGGAATGGAAACCCACAGATATGGCTCTCACAGGGGTGGTGACCTCCAGAAGCACCTGCTCTGCCATGGACCCCCTCCCTTTTCCCCAGGCCCCTGTCGTCTGAGTTTCCCCAGGGGAGCCCTCTCTACTCCTCCCTCATGACTGTCCCCCAGCTCAGAGGGGAAGCCCAGGGCAGAATGCAGCTACAAGGAGCCTCAAGGCAGGACTGCACACTGACACGGGCCGGGGGCCAGCACCAAGTGTTTATTACCTGTGCCATCGACCCGCACAGCTCACTGTTTATCTGTCTTCCTGACACACCTAATTACCCAGGTTGCAGCTGCCAGAGCGTTCGCTCTTCCTAAATCACGGGCTCCCATCCCTCCTGTCGCCCAGGCCTCCAGGCCTCTGCCTGCAGAAGGGCTGCCATTGATTTTGCCGTTCCCATTTATGATCTACAAGGCCCTGCATCACTGTTGCACATTTTACCTTAATTAGTTTATTCTTCTGGGTGTCCCTGGTCGGCTTGGAAGCCAGGAGGCTGGAACAGGGGAAGAGGCTAACAATACATGGCACCCTAACCCCTCCGGCCACGAAGCCCAGAGTCCGACCAGACATCAACACCCTCAGACAGCAATTTGCTAAGAGCTAGATGAGCTGCAAAAAAGGGTTTCATGGTCAAGTGCATTTGGGAAAGGCTGAATTAAATAAAATTAAACAGGTAATTTACTGCAGGGCTTTGCAGAGTTTTGCATAGACTGATGTCCTCTGGGAATCTCCCAAAGGGGCATGGAATATTGGGTCATTCCTGAGCTCAAATCATCATGAAGCCTTTTCTCCAGGAGCACAGAGACCAAGGTCCACAGAGCACACATGGGTGTTGTCTTGGGTGAGGAGGAGCTGGGAGTGATAAGGTGACCAGAGGGGAGAGAGTCATCCCTGGGCCCATTCTCTCCTGCTGGCTAGTGGCTGCAGGATTGCAGGGACTGGAGACAATCCTCCCACTGAATACAGCAGTGCCCAGCCGAGCTCTGTGGGGCCCCAGATGCCAGCAGCTGTCTTCTCCCCCAGGCCCAAGCTTTGGTAGAACATAGCTCCAGCAGGTCTACTTTTGCTGGCTGTAGCGTCTAAAGGGGGCCCTGATTTGACAGAGAAGGGCAAGGGTCACTTTCTGTGGTGAAGGCCTGGAAGCCTGCAGGGCCTGCTCGGAGGCCCCCAGGCACTAGGACGTGATGACAAGGCCGCCACTGCCTGGGGATCAGCTGTGAGGATGACCGTCTGTGCCCCTGGTCCCTTTGCCCCAGTCCTGAAATCCAAAACACTCTGAAAGTCTCAAGTGCTTTTTTTAAGTCTGTGGGAAAGTGAATTGATAGCAAAACCTGTCCTGAGATGATGTGAACTATTTATAGGCTTTATTTATCCCACTTGGTGTGAATATTCATATATTTCACTGCAGAAATATTAATGTGTTTAATTACAGGGTACTGCCCCGTCCCTGCTGGGGCTGTTATGCAATAAATGGTGTGTGCACTGGTACCTTTTCTAAAACATAAAGGGGAAAAATCTGAATTTCTGAGCACGTCTGGTCCCCAGGGTTGCGGCGAGGGGCCGTGCACACAGGCGATGCATTGCTGCTGGCCGCGGCCGGGCCTGTCTGACTCAGGACCAGGGCTTCAGCACGTTTCCTGTTGAAACGCAGGAAACAATCACCACATGGAGCGAGGCAGAGCTACTCCCAGCTCTCCGATGAGGAAACCAAATCAGTAAAGGATGAGGCATCTGCCAAAGCCAGGAGGGAACGGGAGCCTGGGTCAGATGCTCGCTCAGGCCACCAGGGCCCAGTCCTGTGCTTCCACCCAGAAATGGTCCCTCAGCAGCTCTGTGGGTCTCCTTCCCCCGCCACAGTGGAGGCTGAGCATCCAACTGAACAAACACCAGGTCTCTGGATCTGTGCCCATCCCCATGAAGGCCATTCCCTCCTCTGAACAGGGCCTCTCTCCCCCAAAGGGTCAAACTGAGCAGATTCTGCTCCAGGGCCAGTTCCCTGCCATCTGGTCAGCTCCAGATTCACAACTGTGTTCCTGCAGGTCCCCATGACCTCATGTGGCCCCTAGAGACAAGATTCTTGTCTTCTGGGCAGAGGAGCCTTTTCGCACTATCTCCACCCCACACATTCAATCATTCTCGTGCTTGTTCACTCACCTGTTCTCCCTCCCTTTGGTACACTCATCCTCACAGCTACTCTTCCTTGCTCACACACTCACTCACACACTCACCCTTGCTCCTCACCCTCACCCATCCCCTGCCACAGTCGCTGACTGCCACCAACAAAACCCTCAGGGCAGAGCTGGTGTCCCTGAGGAGACCAGGGAAAGCACCTCATCCATGAAAGGACAGCAATCACCTCTAATACCCACTCCTTCTGGAGGTGCCCTGCTCTAGCGCTGACATGTGTCATCTTGTTCATTCCTCACTGTGCACTTGACTATAGTCATTATTTACAAATAAGAAAGCAGCCTCAGAGATGCTAAGCTGCTTGCCCAAAGCCAACAACTAGAACCTGGAGGTAGAATCCAGGTAGAACCAAGGTGGGAGGTGACATTTCCTGACCGCTGTGACACGCCGCTCCCCTCAGGCTAAACCCAGAGCAGCCCAACCCGAGAGCCAGTGTCCCCGGGCTCACATGCAGTGCCTGCCCCTGCTCCTCTCCTGTGCTCCTAAGCCAGTCCTCGGAGGAGGAAGGTGTCCCTCCCAACATATACCTGTCTGGGTCTCACACTAACAAGAAATAGACTAAGGGAGAGGGCAGAGGGGAACGCGCCCCCTTAGCAGTCTTTGAAGTCTCCTGCCCCCAGTAGTCTTCCGCCCCGGAAGCTCCCCCTCTCACCAGGAATGAGCTTTGTGGGTTGCATATGGCGTGTTGTATGGTGCCCGTCTGTGTGACTCCCGAAGTAGGGCCCTGAGTCTCTACCCACTTCTCAATGGGGTCAGTACTCAAAGGAGGTGGAGACCAGCACCCACTAGGGCTCCCCTATCCTGGAAGAAGGGGTCTCCCAGACAGGGTTGCCCAAACCCCTCACCCCACCTGAGTGCTGTCATGGGGCTCCTGGGGGTGGAACTGGCAGCCATGTCAGAGCTCAGCTTCTGGCCCTTCCTCTATCTGGACTCGGAGACGCACACCTGCCAGGCCGCTCCTTCTGAGACCCAGCGCAGGTCCTGTGTTGGAACAGAGAGTGTAGGGGAGGCTCCTGAGGAGTCAGGAGCTGAATGGGCTGTCCCAGGCCCTCCCTGATGATGGCGCAGGAGCCCGCCGCAGATGGCACAGTTGCTGAAAGGGCTCTGAGATGCACGGTGACTGACTTCCTCCCCTCCTTCCTGAGGCCTGGCCTGGCCGTTTTCATAGGTGTCAGAGTCTCTTCTCTCAGCTGAGAATACCTGAGTGCCCCCAGAGAAAAGTCTCCCAGCTTGAGCGAGTGCCAAAGGAGTGCCCAGCAGACCACCCGCCCACCTCTGGCTCTAGCCACACAGCACGGTGGCCTTAACCACCAGCCCTCCTTTTCCTCCTCTCTCCAGGGGTGGCCACTTACTCGGACAAGTTGTTCAAATTCCGCAATAACCGGTGGGAAGACATCCTGAGCGACGAGGTCAACGTGGCCCGAGGTGTGGCCAGCCTCTTCGCTGGGCGCTCTGTGGCCTGTGTGGACAGGACGGTGAGTTCAGGGGCCTGTGGGGGGAGCAGGCAGGGAGAGGCAGCAGGGCTGCCAACCACAGGTATCCCCAGGCAGTGGGGGCACCTCAACAATGCCTTGCACATAGTAGGTGCTAAATATACATTGCACATAGTAGGTACAGGATGAGGCACAATAGACTCTCCCATCCCTTCCCCCATACTGTAGCCCCCAGCAGCTGGAGTTGGGGGGGGCACGCTGGACAGGAACAGTCATCACCACCCTTTGGACGCTGAGGGCATCAAGGACCAGCTCGGAGCAGCCACCTGTCTGAGGGCGCGGACTGTTGTGATAAGGACGCAAGTCAGAACCCTCGAGCTCTAAACCACACGCTCATTCACTCAGCTGGTCAACTAATTGTTATTATTAAGTGCCTACTGAGTGCCAGACATTGGTCCCCGGGGCCCCTGTAAATGTCGATGGAACCAGTGAAGGCGTGACAAAGGGGCGCGTGGAGGGTGAGTGTCCTGTGTACAAATACTGGCTAATCAATAGCTCCCCCGGTGCTCCTGTGCCCTGCGGTCGGTCGCCCTCCACAAAGGTGCCCACCCACAGCAGCTGGCGAGGAAGGGTGAGGGTGGAGGGGCGGCAGCAGCTGTGGCGTCTGCCCTGTGGGGCGCCCGGCCGGCCACGCACCCCTGCAGCCCCAGCGGAGCCCGAGGCTTGCCGTGGAGGTGATTTATCCCTCCTGTCACCTGCTCCCCTGCCGCCCCTCCTTGGCTTTATAAACAGGCATCACTAAATCAGGGCCCCAGCTGCTGCCCAGCTTCCACGGAGCCCCACTCTGGGGGCAGGGGCAAAGGGGCGGCTCGCCTCAGAATGGAGATGGTGCTCGCAGAGGGGATTGGGGATTCAGCGTGAATCTTCACAGCAGGGGCCTCCAGGCCTTGGGAGAAGGCAGGTGCCAGGTATAAATATTTATTTCTTAACAAGCTGGTGCTGCGAAGAGGAGCCAAGCTGGGCTGTGAAGCCACATTTAGCCCTGACCTGAATCTGTGCCACCTGGACTCCTGCCTGCCCGGTGGGGGGGGGGGGCTGCTGTGTGCATGTTGGGGTGGGGGGTGCCCCGAGAGGAGGAAGGGTCTCTCGGCGGCAGGGCAGGTCTGGCCGCTGCTGCTCACCTCTCCTCGCTCTCCTGGTTGCCGTGTCCCTCACTCAGGACCAAGGCTCCCCCCAGGCGGAGGTGAGAGCCTTCTCAGCGCTCGTGGGAGGGCCGTGAAGGTTAATCACAAAGAGATGCACTCCCTGTCCTAACAAGGTCACCTGCACCCACGCATTTAGCCACAGGACGAAGGCCCACGTGAAAGGCAACGGAAAAGGACTTTGACACCACAGGCAGGCGGGCACTTGGCTGCTGCCTCGGCCCCTGCTCAGTCCCTGCCTCCTGGGACTAGAAGGGACCTCTACAGACCGTCTGCCGACAGGCCAGGGCTCGATTTCTTTTTTTTTTTTTTTTTTTTTTTTTTTTTTTTTTGAGACTAGGTCTTGCTATTTTTGCCTGTGGAACCGCAGGCTCTCATTGCCCGTGGTACCACGAACTCAAGCAATCCCCAGCCTCAGCTTCCCAGATAGCTGGGATTATAGGTGCATGCCACCACGCCCAGCTATTTTTGGGGACTAGGTCTCACTTTGTTGCCCCAGGAGGGACTCAAACCGCAATCCCCAGACCCAGCCACAACTCCATAGACTGTCGTTTACAAGCACGCGCCACCATGCCCGGCTCCCAGGCCTTGATTTCTGATTCCAACCATCCCCTTGGCAGTCCCAGGGGCCTGAGGCTTGTAGCGGGAAGGAGCAGGAAGCAGTCAAAGAAGGCCAGTCTGGAAGGTGAGAGGTAGAAATTCCACACCAGAGGACACAGGGGAGCAGTCATAAGCATAGGAGATAACACGTCTTAAATAACAGCTTGGCTGAGCGGCTATGCCGATCATCTCACCGACACTTCATGAAGAATAAGACACGGTTATTACCCCATTTTACAGATGTGGAAACTAGGGCTTCAAGCAATGAAGCCACTTGGTCCTGACGGTCACACGGTAAGTGGCAGGCAAAGCCAGGACGTGAGTCCTTCCTGCCTGAATATGACCCAGGGACCTTTTTACCCCTCAGCTGCCCTGCCTGTGGGTGAACCAGTGTCTGACGCAAATGTCTAACCACAGGTGCTCTTACAGCATTTATCTTGCCCCTTATCCAGCCCCACAGCCCCCCTGCCTCAGGCCTTCTAGTCTACCTGTCAGGGGTCCTCAAAGCACAGCCGGGACCTGCAGCAGCAGTCCTGCTACAAAGGCAGACTCTAGGCTCCACCTTCAGACCACCCCAGTCAGGAGCCCTGTGGGTGTTGTCCAGCAGTCAGGAGCTCAGCTGGCTCTGCAGCTGGTTCTGATGCCAAGGTACCAGGTGAAGGGCTCCACCCCTCCACGCCGTTCTCACCTGCTCCCCTTCCAGCCGGCCTCCCTCCTCGACCCCAAACCTGGAACATCTCCCGTTCATCTTCAGCTGCCTCATCACTCACCCACCTTTCTGGACCGGCTCAAACCCAGTATCGTACCAGAAACATTCCCTGATCCGTAGTGATTAGGCCTCATGTTTCTATAGCATTTTTATCTGCTCAAAGACCTTTCACATGTGTTGTCTCATTTCATCTCCTCAACAACTCTGCCGGGGAGCAAGGAGAATGACCCTCACTGTCATGTGACTGACATGTGAGGTGACACAGCCGAGGATGTAGAGCCAGATGGGGCAGAGCCTGAACCTGTTGTTCTCAAACTGCGGTCCCAGACCAACAACATTCAGCTTCACCTGGGAACTTGTTGGAATGCAGATTTCACTCTGTACCTCCTGAACCACCCGTGCAGAGATGGAGGGACCCTTTGGGGAGGGACAAGCAGCTGTGGTTCCACAAGCCCTCCAGGTGATGCTGATGTAGGCCGAAGGGCCCAGTGCCCTGACGCCGAGCGGCAGCAACAGCGCCTCCCCTGGGCGCACGCCCCCTCCCTGAGTGACTGTGGTCCCCGTTCACCTGTGAGTTTCTGCAACTCCTACACCTGTAACACATCTATGTTTGTCGCTTTTGTCACCCCAATACTTTGACGTAAGGAAGTAGGTGCAGCCAAGTTGTACAAATATTCTAACGTCTAACAGGGCATTTCAGTTCATTTGGGCTTAATTGCCCATTTGTTGGTGAGATTGCCAACAGCTGGTGGGCTTAGGGACAGTTGCGGTGATGAAGCACTTTCGCCTTTGGCCTCATTCATTCACTTTTCATCCAATCCTTTCGCACACATGTCCCCGGCGCCTGCGAGGGCAGGAACCTCTCAGGGTTCTCCCCCTGGCACGAAGCCCTGCTGTAAAGCATTGTGTCTCAGCCTTGACCTTGGCATAGCAGCTACCTGGAAGGTTGTGAAGACGCAGGTTCTGACCCGGCAGGTCTGGGGTGCCTGACCATCTGCCTTCGCAGAATGTGCCTAGGTGACGCCAGCGTGGCTGGTTTGTGGGCCACTTTGAGGAACGAGATTGGTAAAGCACAGAGTCCCAAGAGCAGAACAGGGACTCTGAAAACAAACAAAAAAAGAAAAAGGAAGGGAAGGGAAGGGAAAGGAAGAGTAAGGGAAGGGGGAAGGGAAGGGAAGGAGGAAGGGAAGGGAAGGGAGAAAGAAAAGAAAAGAAAAGAAAAGAAAAGAAAAGAAAAGAAAAGAAAAGAAAAGAAAAGAAAAGAAAAGAAAAGAAAAGAAAAGAAAAGAAAAGAAAAGAGAAGAAAAGAGAAGAAAAGAGAAGAAAAGACAGGAGAGAGGGGTCTTCAGGGACAACTCTGTCACCTTCTCCAGTTTTGTCCTCCAACGTGCTCTGCCTTACCGTTTTCGTCCAGAACATCAAAGTGTGGCAAAGCACAGCATTCCCTGTCCTCTCCGTCTGGAACTTCCAACCCCTTCCTTCCAACTCCCTCTGGCTGACACTCTCTTTGAGAACTTTTCCAAACGTGCCACTCGTACCCTTCTCTAGGTAGGATCCCCTCCTCCTCTGTGCACACAGGAAATCATGCACATTCTTTTCATCAGACATAGCACTGTATGATTGTCCGTGCGTCAGCAAACCCCGGGAACCCTGAGCTCCTGCAGTTGGCCTCAGCTACCAGCGAGACAAACCCAACAGAATGGACCCTAAGAAGGTGTATGGCCAGTGACCACGTGGGTGGAACGGGGACCCCACTTACGGGACAGTTAGATACAAATGGAAGCAGGCTAAGGGGCCCGGGAGAGCGGTGAGATGGCACATGCTTGTTTTGAGCTCAGCTTTTCCCCCTGTGTTGTTTTGTGCTTGCAACTAGCCTTTCAACCAGACTGTACGCAACCTAGGGACAGACGCTTCCTCTTAAGGACATTTAGAGCAGAGAGCTTTGCACGTAGCTGGAGCGCAAAAATATTTACTATTTAGTTAATTAGAGGGAAATGATGAAAGGAGGAAAGGAAAACTAGAAAACGGATTTAGAAATCATGTGGATCTCTTGGGAGAAAGGAGGCATCCATTGAAGAAATAACATCATTATAATAACAGACAGAAAAGAATCTCCCAACAGCAGTGTGGGGGACTCAAGAATGACGAGCAAAGAGGAGCCGGTGCCCAGGGCTTCTCCTGGATGCAAAGAGGGGTGGGGGAAATCGGGAATTGAGACCGCATTATGAACGCAGAAGCAATATACTATTTCTTCCTGGTAATATGGAGGAAACAAGGGACTGGAAGAGGGAAGGAGGATCCCACAGAGCCAAGCTCCTGCTACCAAAATAGAAGAATAAAGAAGTGAAGGGTGGGGAGTGGGGAGGGAGATGGCTCGGGAATTTGCTTGTCATCTTGGCTGGAGTGAGCTTGAATGGGAGAGAGAGACTGAGAATAATGGGAATTGGTAGATCAATCAATCAGCAAATATTTATTGAGCAGCTAGCCTGGCTGGCAGCTGGAGAGAGCTCAGCTGGAGGGAGGCACATTAGAAAATTGTCTATAAAAGGTGGTTGCGAGGGAGAGGGAGGGGTGTGTTCCTCTGGAACAGGGTGGCAGAGAGACAGGCTGCTTTGTTGTGGGACCCCGATTCTGGAGGAGGGGCCCTGTATACTTTGCAGCCTCTACAAAACCTCTGGGACTGCCTGCGGGGTCCTGGGCACCAGACCCCAGGGGAGAAGCCAGTTTCAGGGAAAAAGCCATGGTCCTGCCAGAGGAGGGAAGAGCCGCCTTGTGGGGACAAGACAGCTAATGCCCAGATGGGTCTGCTCACCTGCCTGCCTTCCTTCCTCCAGGGCTCAGGACGCTACTCCATTTACATCGCCAACTACGCCTACGGTAATGTGGGCGCCGATGCCCTCATCGAAATAGACCCCGAGGCCAGCAACCTGTCCCAGGGCATCCTGGCGCTCAGAGATGTGGCTGCTGAGGCTGGAGTCAACAAGTACACAGGTAGGCGGAGTGACGTGGGGCTGAGGAACCAGGACCTGCCGAGGTGGGTCCCACCCAGCGAGGCTGAGACTGACCTTCAGCGATCACGGAGGGGGGGGCTGTGTCCCTGGGGAGCAAGGTTAAAGCTCTTATTCTTTCCCACTCCCTGAAGAAGACTCCTCCCGTGCCTCTCCAGCGGCTGATGAGCTACCTGGAGGTGTGAGATTTGGGAGGGGCTCGTGGGGGACATCAGACACAGTGCTTGCCAGGAAGTAGGGGTGAGACCTCCCCTCCATCCTCCTCTCCAGGAGCCTCTTATCCCAGTCTCTGCTGTAACACAGATGATGGGTGAGCAGGATCTGTAGGAGAAAACTGACAAATCACGAAGGCCAAGATTTAAAGCATCCTTTATTGCCAAACAGCAGATGAAATTATTTACTTACACATAAGCGGCCAGGAATGGAGTGCTAAATCCCTAAGCCTCTGCCGGGTCCCGTCTCGGATAACTGAACTCAAAGAATTGTGTTCTTGTTCCAAAATCTCTCCAGTTCTCTTCTGAAGGCACCCTCCCCCCGCCCCCAACATCTTTCTGGTTGGAGGACCTATTGTCAGCGTCTCTGACGGGGAGATCTTTCTAGGGAAGGCTGTTTTTCTAATTCCAGCACGGCTGCTGACTAAACTCTGATAATCTGCCAATAGGCTGCTGATGGCAGAGCAATCCAGTTCCTGTTTGGGGTGCCAAAAACCAGGACGCCAGCGCTGCGCACGACAACCACACACGTGACTTCACCCTCACACTGAACCTGCACTTTGGATGCAGAATTCTCTCTCTGGCTGACCCTCCCCATCTAGCTGTCCCAACCCCCCCCCCCCCCC
>PVHY01000622.1:200542-211341 GCA_004024945.1 Uropsilus gracilis | reverse complement strand
GAGGGAGGGAGGGAGGGTGGGCAGGCGGGAGGCAGGCAGGCAGACTTATTTAGGAAGTATAATATGGAGTTCAGCTGACACTGATAGGAAAGGGCAGCTACAACTCAAACTCTAATTCTGAGGGACAAAAGAAGAATATAATTTTTAAAAGAGGTAATTGTTGATTTAGAGAAGCAGAGAAGAAAGGATCAACGAAGATGACAATTTCAGCCCTGGAGTATTAAACAGTGAGCCCTATCCAAGTAAGTGTCCTATTGCACATTAGACTAGGGGACTTAACACCTGCTATCAGTGTTATAACTGCCCTCCTTCTGCATATGTGTTTCCTTGCTGTCAAGAATACTAGGTTGTAAGAGTAAAGAATGAACAAGAGCAAACAAATGGAGCAATAAAACATGCAGTCTTTCCTTCCCTAAAGAAGTAGAGACTGAGATGAGGCTCAACTTGCATACAAGCTTTAATAAGATCGAAACATAGGAGCAATTAGATGAGAACGAAACATCTCTTCAATTGAGACATCCACTTCCCAGTTTAAAGGTGAAAGAGCAGACAAAAAGTCAAGATTTCAAGATTACAGTCAAGTAAGAAGACAATTTGTACAGAACAGAGGAAACTTAGAACAAAAAAAGAGTTGTTAGCAGTAAAAATTAAGTTGATTAAATTCTGAGTCTTTGGTAGCTAGTAAATGAACACTCAATTTTGAAAAGAATATGAAATCTCCATAATCATCAAATTATATACATATTCCTAGCCTGTAATGATTGCTATAAGAAACAAATGGAATGTAAATTTCAAAGGCAATGAAATGGCAAATAAAAATAGGTACTAGTAATATCAGTTATTGAGGAGCTAAAACACACCAGTTTGAGGTCAGCTGAGATGTGGACTACTGGGAGACAGGGTTATAAAGAAAAAAAGGGGGTGTCAGACTGGAAGCTGAGCCTGAAGAGAATGGAATCCATAGAAAATACACCAATTTCCTCCTGAAATGGTTAAATTATTCAATTCCTAGGATGCTTTGTGCAACATGAATACCAATGAACAGAGATTTGTTACACATAATACCCCTCCCACACAAAAGCCTGCCAACAGTCCCACAATGCACCAATGCACACATGATGTGCCAACATAAAAGAAAATAGGATTACTGAGTGTGGGCAAGGAACGAACACACACAATTTATGTTTAAACCTACAACCCCCATTACAACAATGAAACCTACTTTACCTCAACAAACAAAAATCTCTGTGTATGGGGGGGAGTGCATTAACCAAAAATTAAAAAATAATAATAATAATAATAAAATAGGAATCCAGTATTGACTGGTGGAAACTATTGAAATTGCTCCTGATGTAGCAATGTAGATCAGTAGTAAGCACAGGATAACCTACAGGCTTGCAATTCAATTGTTGTAACAAAGTAACTTGAAATTGAATGTAGTAGAGGTGACCAAGGTCTAACTAGAAAAAAGACCCCTTTATTCCTAGGAAAGAGAAATATGAGAGGGGAGATGTGGCAAAATGTCAAGAAAGGACACTAAAGAGTGAGGTCTGGAGCTCCAAAGAATCAAACCTCCTACCAAGTTAAAGGAGTGATGTGATGTGACAATATTCACTAGTCATGTACTGAAAAAGCCTGTACTCCCTTCAGTGAGTGCAGATGAGCTGTTCTTTCTGACAGACCAAGTAACAATGAGACTAGGCACTGGATATGGACAAAGCATGCGAAAAAGGAAAATGGAAAGACTAAGATGCATAGTCACGGCATCTTCAGAAAAATTAATTTGTTCATTTTGTGGCCTTCCAAGACCAGAGATTGTTAAACATTTCAGATCCTGCAAAACACTTCACTCTTATTAAAAAGCATGTTCAATTTCAGTAGATATGGGGCAGTCTGAGACTCTAAATTTTTAACAGTCTCCCATGTACTGGTCCACACTGATCAGTGAAGCACTGGTGTGTGAGCGACCTAGAGTACAGAGAGGGTCTCGGTTCATCGACTTTCTGCAGACCATGACCTACACCTTTGGTCTGTTCAGTCCACACAAATTACAGTCTATATTTTATTATTTATTTATTTTTATTCTTTGAATCACAACCTTGATAAATGGTTCTTGGGTTACCTCCCCTTCCTCCTTCCTCTGGTGGTCCCTCCATTCTCTCAATTCCCATTCTTTGTTGTTTACTAGTCTGTGCTAAGTCCACTAATCTTTCTTTCCTGTGGTGGTGTTCTTTCACTGGGTGAGGGACCGTGTTGTTGGAATCAGGTGAGCCTGGCAAGTTTTCAGTCTTAAGATTACACTCAGAGGCCAGTCTATATCTATTTGCAGTTTGGTCCATGCTCTCTCGCAGGAGGCTGACTTCTCCCAAACCATCTCTGTTGTTTTGCTGCTTTATCTTACAGTTCAGGTGTCAGATTTAGGGTGAAGAAGTGTTGGTGAAGGTCTATCTTTTAAAAGTAGGAGATTTCACATAAAATTGGGTTTCTTCACTCTCTTAAAAACTAGGACAGTTGATTGCAGTGATCTGAAGTCTTACATGTCACCCAACATCTGGGTCTGAGTCAAGATTACTCTGTGAGAGAGGAGGCACCTTCCTTGCAGTCACTCACAGTCCTCTTCACTCCCAAGTCCACGGCTGCCAGAAGCAGAGCCCATTTGCTAGTCTACATCATGCCACGGTTAGGCTAACTTTGTTTATTAGAAATATCACTCTATATCCATGGTCTGTCAAAACTGACAAACTTAGGACAAGTTGCACCATGTTACATACTTTCATCATCATTTATATATAATCTGGCAATCTCTAAATGTTAGACTTGGTAGCACCTGAAACTATTCATCTCTTTATATTCCTAAGACAGTCTCGCAAACAGTACTGTAAACTAAATTTCTAATAAAAAACAGAGACCCAAGACACAAAACTTTTTTTTTGAAATGCTTTAGTAATACTCTGTTTTGTTCCATTAATGTTTCCATTAGAAAAATAGTATTAAATTCAGGAAGATCCATGAACTATATTTGTATCTACGTGAATTCTAGGTTCACTGTTAATCTTTCAGATGAAAATTGTGGCCTGACAGCTAGAGGATGGAGCTATGGTGATCTACCTCTTGAAAAAAATCTTGGTTACTAGTGTCAAAAATGATGCCAAAATTTAAAGTGCAAACTTACCATATATTGCCTAGTTCATTAATTTTCTAATATTAGCATTTCTTCAGTTTCGAGACATAGTTCCATTGTCCTAAAAATAACATTAAAGAGGTTTTTTTCCCCCTCTTTACTGGAAATTGAGATCAAAAGGCAAACTACGTGGCCACAAAAGGTCAGAATAAAATTAAATCCTACTTTCTGTGGTTATAAATCATAATTTATACTTTTATAGGAGTTCTTTGCAAAGGAGTGGGAAACATGACTCTTCTTATCAGATCTATGTATTCTATTTACAAAGGAACATTTGGGTAAGTGTTTCCAGACAAATTTTAAAGGGAATATGTGGTAGCCCAGGGTGGAGTGGCATGGAAAGAAACAGATTTGAAACAGATCAGGATTCCTCCTTAAAGTAGATACTTTTAAATACTGAAGAAAACAGAAAACTATAAAACTCGTAACATATTTTACACAAAACTCGTGAGTAAAATTTTGCATGAACAATAGAAACAGAGAACCTTAACAACATGAAGTCAAAGGCAAAATAATAGAAGGCAGGTTCCAAGCAAAATACTCATCTTGAATTTGGAGACTGTATCTACATTTTATGCTATGGCAGGCCCAAGAAACAGAAATTATTACCTTTGTTTACCATCAAATTACTGATCAGCACATTTTGAAAATTCATACACCCACCCACCAATTTCCTTACTCCTGCCTTCCCACTAATATGCAAACTAAACATCAAACTTTATCCCTTTCTTTTTAAGGCTGTTTTAAAATTGGGATAACCTGAGATAAATCAGTAAATCTATATTGACTTTTCACCTTCTGCTGCTACTATTTTCTTTTTGACAGCTGATAACCCCATTTCCTTCAATGTGACTGTCATCTGGATCCTCTCCATGCAGGGGTTCCACTCGATGACTCTGGAAATTATGTTACTTCTTTTAAAAAAAATTCCTGTCCTTTTTGTCTTCTGTCAGAACTCAGTATATCATATCTTTTTTCATCTTTGGCTTAATCTGCTAGTATTTTTAAGAATGACCCCGCTACAGATAGAGTATTTGATGCAGGAAAAGTTGTGACCTAGCTTATGCTTTCCAAAGATGGTTTATTAGACAAGCGCAGAGATTTAGAAAATATTTCACACCAGGTTTTCAATCACAGAATTTTTCACATTAAAATCCAGATTTCCAATGTCTTTTGGTAAGTGGAGATATGCGATGAGACTGTGTCCACATTTGCCATACCAACAGTGAGCTGGAGCTGTCCTTTTAATACGGAATCTGCACTTTTCAGTTAACCAGTTCCCTTCACATACCTGATGCTCTATTTACTCTGTCCCTTTCACTCAGTTACTGATCTGTCACTCTTGCCTGGTCCCTGTGGACATTTCTCTTGAGTTTACAGTTCCTGTGCTAATTCTTTCTAATCTGCCAACTGTACTTTGTTGGGTTGCTTAATATAATAAACTTCCCAGTATTTTTTTATTATCAATTCTATTTCATTATCATATTATATTTTAGGAAATCCAAATCACTACATTTTTATATGAACATGAAATATCACTTAGAAGAAAATTTAAAGCTATCTAAGAAATGTAGTTTGTAATCTAACTTTAATCTTGACATATAAACTTAATGCGACTCTTGTTTTGAAATATAAATCACTCCAGATTTTATTCACCATGATCAGGCTGGGAGGACAATGACAACACTGTCCTGTCAGTGAGCTGGAAAATCTCTGGGAAAGTGCGGGGCAAGTTTCAAAATCCAAAGTCAACAGACCAAGGTAAGGCTGCTATACTTTTTGGAAGTCAAAAGTTTGAGAGGAAGCTGAGGTTCTGAGAGTCAGGAGAAAGAGGAAGCCAGGGAGATGTCAAGAGTTAGAGAAAGACAGACGCGCTGGTGAACAAAAGTATGTTGTGAAATGTCATCCATGGTCTCTCCATAGAAAATAAGCAACTCAAAGTTTACATTGTTTTTGAAATATTTTGTATAGCTAGGTAGAGGAAAATAATATTATGACTACAACTGGGGCATTTTTAAATTTTGATTTTAATTATTTAAAGGAATTGCTTAGAACTCTTTGAAGAAATTTCTCCAGCTCCAGACTCCCAAGCACGCTGCTTTACACACCAATGGGAAACTTCTTATTAAACTTGCTGAAGCCACTATCCCAAAACCACACTGGGGAAAAGAGTCATTCTCTCCACCTGACTACATGATCCTGAACTTGAGATGTTGTTTTTAAGCAACTCATCCTTTCAAAGTATAAGGCTGTCTATAAAATTTCAATCCCATGCTTTGTATTAGATTAGTTATGTGGGTATTTTTTACAATAATAGTAATACATTTATTAATTCTCGTTTGATAAGATGCTAGTTTACTAACATATGCAATTGCAATGCTATAATGAGTATTCTGTGCAGTTCGGATCTAATATAAATATACGTCTGTTATGGATTTCAATAGGATCTTTTCTTTTTTCACAATCTAAATGTTATGCTTCAGGAAAAATAGAGTCACAGAGAAATTCTGATCTAACAATACATTCCTAAGGAAAAGTTTAATATAGTAGGGTGAAAACTCTATAAACTCTGAGATTAGAAAACTCACAGTATGATATGCTGTGTTTGATTATTTAGCTCATTCTTCTGTCAGCTTCATGAGTTTAAAGAAATTCTCCTACACAAAAGTTTCTCAAACTTAGTTGATCATAGAAGATTTCTGCAATTTTAATTTTTGGTCAGATCACAACATTAATGTGATACCCATTGGTAGCTGGAGGAAATAATTTAACATTAAAATTGAATAAGTGTGAATCATTTATTTTATTTTATTTTATAAAGAGCATCCCATACCATATGTGGAAAAAAATCCCACAAATAGGTACAAAGTTCTTATGTTAGTATTTCCAAACACTGTTCTCAAGAAATTTAACATCTAGTGAGTTATTAATAGTTGTCACTCAGTGAAGCTTATTATCATGAAACTCATTGTAGACAATGGTGCTTTATATATTTTAATAATATCAAAGTTAATTATCTACTCCAAAATCATACATTTTATTTTCCTGTTAAGAGTTACCAAATGTTAGATAAATGATTTTTAATCAATTTTTCATTATTATTCTTAAACCGATGTTAAAATGAACCTTATAGACTTAAACAATTTTCACAGCTGATAAATGGTAAAGCTGAATTTAAATCAAGAGCTGGATTCTAGAATTTACATGAGTCTTGAACTTAGGGGAACTTCTGACAATCATCAAATGTACAAAGAGCTACATTTCCATCAGTGAGAAGTCATAGGCAGCATTTATCACATGCTTTGAATGTTTCTAGTCAGTGATTTTCCCTAATGCCATGGAGTTATAGCTCAGTATCTTTATTGTATATTAAACAAAACATATTTTTATAACTTTTAACGTTAAGCAATACATGATTCACACTTGCCTTCAATTTTAATGTTAAATTATTTCCTCCAACTACCAGTGGGTATCATGCTAATGTTGTGATCTGACCAAAAATTAAAATTGTAAAAGTCTTATGTGATCAATTAAGTTTGAAAAACTTTTGTGTAGGAGAATTCCTTTCAACTCATGAAGCTGAGGGAAGAATGGCTGGCCTCAGAGGTTTCTGCTGAATGAGTAGAAGAATCACAACCAAGACTGTCAGAAATAACCACCAAGAACAAAAGACCAGGAAAAGAGTCAAAACAAACTAAGAACCAAACTAAAGTACACAACTGGGGATGGAGGCATGGATGGGAGTGGTCAGGTCTTTTCTAAAGAAAAAAGAAATCACCAATAGGTACAGAATGCACTACTCAGTGACACTTTTAATGCAGATAGGAAAAAAAAAGGATATCACCAGCACTGAGGATGAATGGTTCATCTCTGAAGAAAATCTGCTTAAAAAAAGAAGTATGTTAAACTGGAAAACAGGACTCTGAGGCCATCCTATAACTATTGGCTTTTGGACTTGTATCCATAAATTCAACTAATTTCACTGAACAAGCAAGTGTTCCTCAAACTGTTGTCCTTGTTTGTGATTTACTTGATACAGTGCATCATAGCAAATCTCTTTAACTTAGGTTACTGCTATTTCAAAGACCACAACAGCTGTAAATAATAGGAGAGTAGCATGATGACCTGGATTTAAGAGTAAGAGAAACAAAGAAGATCACAACTCCAAATAGACAATATGGATTAATCTGTCAAGAACATAAATGAGGAAATGTGAGATGAGGCATGTATGGAATCTTTTGAGTTCAACTTATAGGGAAATAAAGCTCACCATACAAACATTTACTGAGTTATCAAGAATAGTTTTGGTAGTAAGTTCACACTGAGTCACAGAATATGAAAGATTATATAATGTCATCAGGGAGACATATTTAATTTAAGTTATTGCACTATTTCACCAATTTATAAGGCAATATCAAGAAAATATTTCATCACGAACAGTATATTAACAGAGAGTTCTATTTATGAAATGGGATAATCTTGCTTAAAAAGGGTGGAAAATATTTGACAAACCACAGGCAGCTCTGGATAACTATCTTATGTCTAAATTATGAATCATTTGTCACATTAGAATATTGGGCATGATTCCTTTCTTTTGAGTTGTTTCTTAAATGTTATTGGCATTTGAGATGATGTGACATAAAGTTACTTTTAAAAGAATGTGAAGTTTTCCTACAGAGTATACAGATAGCTGTTTAAGACATTTTGGATTCTTTGAATACAATCAATGCATTGTATAGTACTTTGTACAAAAATAAAACCATTTGCATTATTTAAATTCTAACTTTACTACTATTATATTGAGATTTAGGGATATTTTTCTAAGACAAAGGAGAGCAATCTAATTGCCATACAAACAACTGCATCAACCTCAAAGCATAGCAGAAAGGTAAGAAAGAGATGTGTGCTTCTAATTTAGTCAAGGTTAATCAGATATGAAATAGATAGGAACCCAGGGCTTTGAAGCCATCTCTGTCTCCTTTACTTGAATGGGTTACAAATAGGTATCAAAATTGCAATGAGTACTGGGCCTACCAAATAGTTACAGTTGGCTCTACTTTAAACTACTGTAAGATCATCTAGAAGCATATTTCAGGTAACAAAATGTAATTTTATTTGGACCATTTTTAAAAAATAATGGCAGAAAAGTGTAACTGATCTCTTATAAGAAATATTTCCAGTTGGATCTGTTATTTCCAATTTCCCAGCAGTAAACTATAAGAAAAACAGAAGAACCGATTGAGTAGCTATGGGACATAGCAAGTTCCAATGCATCAGAAACTAGGAGAAAAAAAAAGTAGAAAAAAACTCTTTTTTCTGTGAAACATGCTCGTTGGCATGCACTTTCTTATACTCTCTTCTCTCTCTCATAGAACAAAATAGCCCTATAACAAAAATAATTTCAAATGATTTTGTTGACCAGTGAGAAATCTGGTATTTTCAGAGAATGATGGTAAATGAGTAACTCTGAGTCTCACAAGCTGTTCAAGAAAGATTTGAACTGAACTATTAACCATTTTCAAACACTCTAAATGACTTGAGAGTTTACATGGGGATGCAGTATTATCAAGCATTGTAATAGAATAGAGAAAACAATCTTAATGGCCAATCCTAAGGTTTACGTCTTTATGATAAGTTCTTTGGTGATAAGGTGATGGGAGAACCTCAGGGTAGACAATGATGTAATATATATATGAATGTGTGTGTGTGTGTGTGTGTGTAAAAAAAAAAAAAAGTTCTTTTAAATGCTACATTCATAACCAATTCATAGTTATGTACACTCACTTTTAAGATTCACCGAGTTAGTCTAAAGGGAAGATGAAAGCACAGAGAGATTGGCATTTTCACTTAAAAATAAGTATTGACTATCTGGTGATATAACTGGCAAAATAAGCAGACAGCACCAATGCAATACACAACTATAGATTGTGCTATTTACACAACTTCGATGTAAGCAGTGCTTACTGAAATTGTATTGTGTTTATTTGGAGCAATGTTACACTAAAAGTCTGGATGGAAAAGTTTAAAAAATTCTTGTCTGCAGGGTTAATCTCATTTTCACTTAAATGAAGCCTCTATAAAGTAAATGCATGCTAACAGATTGTATTTTCCTGATACCTAGGGAGGATGCCACTTTAAATAAAACAAATTCACTATGTGATTAGCTAGTTTGCTTGTTTTTCTCAATGAGTCATTGCTTTCTCTTAATTAGACTTCTAATGTATCTTAGTATAGATTTTTCACAAATGAAGAATTCCTTACCTGAGAAACCTAAAACTATGACTAAATGTGTCTGCAAAATAAATGGATTGAAAAAAAATTAAAAGAAGTTTACAATAGGCATTTCAAACAGAAGTGACAAGAAAATTAAAGGGAAAAAACAGAAAAAGATAAGCTATTTGGCAAAGAAAAGGTTTCTTCGTTCAGGCTTCTTGCTGATATCTTTTCAGAATGAGAAATGCAATATGAGGGACAGAATTATGCCACACATTACTTCTTTATTACTTGGAAGTTGAGGTTCAGACACATTTTTATGAAGTGCCACTGGGAAACTGGGATAGCTCCAGGCTCCTAATTACTCTCACCGATTGCTGAGTTGTAAAAAGAAAACTCTTATTAAGAATAACTACTACTATTTATTAGGCACTTTATTTAGGCACATTTTTACAAATATGATGACATTTACAATAGCCCAGAAGGCTGAGATTATCAACATTATGTATTAGTGACAAAAATGAGAGTAAAAACTAAGACATTTATTAAATCTGCTAGTAAATATGAGGATCAGCATTTGAACCCACTTGGAATTCATTATCATTGCTTTCTCATACAAATTAGGAAAAGGTATTTATATTAATATGAGAGTACTTTAAAAACAGTTACAGCTAGCCAACTAGCTTATCTGCGGTATAGTAAACTATGATTATTACACACAATTATGTACATCCATATGAAGAAAACTTTCAGTTGTAAAGTGGTTTTCAAATACATGGTCTCATACACACTATCAAGTTCTGTAGTAATTCCCACGTAATATGAAGTCTCTGAACATGAATCTTGCATTATGGATAATAGATATTGATATCTACTGGAACTTGTTTTAAAACCCTATGGTTCCTTTTAGTCATGGAGGAGAAAATGTTGAACCTGGGATCTTCCAAGAGTTCATTACTTAATCTGGACTGTGTTGAAACCCTCCTGTACTAAAAGTTTCAATAGCAAATGCTACATCTGGTGACATGGAGCTATAGGCCTGTAAACAATGCCACATTCTTCACTCTGAGAGAGGCATCCTTCTACAGGAGTCAATCAAGAATAAGCAATGGCTGTGTAGCCACTTTGTAGGTGCAAAGACAAGCCAAACTGGGAACTGAAAATTTACAAATTTAAGTCTCCCTCTTATAAATTTCTTCTTCAAATTACTGTATGAGTTTGATAAAGATCAGGAAGCAATTCATGTCTGGAATGGATGACCAACCAACAGCTATTTCCAGAGAAGTAGACATTCACAAGAGGCGCTCAAAAAAAAAAAAAAAAAAAAAAAAAAAAAAAAAAAAAAAAAAAAAAAAAAAAAAAAAAAAAAAAAAAAAAAAAAAAAAAAAAAAAAAAAAAAAAAAAA